>WNYC01000115.1:0-63591 GCA_021396375.1 Sporothrix mexicana | reverse complement strand
GTGGACCAATCAGAGGCCGTGTTCAAATTATGTAATATTATTTTAGATGCACAGGCCTGTGCATCTATGGGGAGCCGAAATTTGTGCCAGGTGTATGTAAGCGACTTGCGCAGGCCTCGTAAAGCCCTGGCCAAAATAACAAAAATAAAATAAAATCAATAGCATTGTGTAATTGTGGCGCTCAAGGCGCTGTTGTTGAAATACTGAAAGGGCCCGTTTGAACCACCCCTCTGCGCTCATTCACGTCAATTGTTCCGACGTCTCTCGCATACTTTCGAAACTTTACGGCCTTTGGTAATTCACACCACAACAATGGCATGTCCTAAGAGAGTTCTCCTTACAGGGTGAACGGCTATATGGCACAGCATATTCTTGCACATGTTCTCTCATGTGCGAGCGCATACCGAGCAGAGCATCTTCATACGGCTCGTCTAAGACAGCGTTTTGTAAGTGGAATGTGACCTTCTCGTTGATATACGCGCTGTTGAATGTAGCCCATTTTGGATCATGGCGCATCATCTGGTCACGCGTGGTATCGGGTGCCTGCGGACGGAATGGTTAGCAGAATGATTATTATAAAACAAAGCACAAGGTAACATACCATTAGTCGCGTTACCCGCCCCTCTACGCCACACTTTTGGTTCGATAAGCTTTTCGAACCCAGCATCCAGCGATTGCCTGACCATGCTGTCTCTTAGCATGTGGTACTGGAACGCCTCGTCCTTAGAAGTGATCGAACTATTTGAACGGCGGAAGATCGGTCGTTGTAACAAGTCTTCTTTCCACCGAAGGGGTGTGCAGCTAATCGGTCCCGTGTTTTTCGTCTCGAAGATACGTCTGACGTTGGTAAGACTGGGCGTGTCGAATACCTCGTCGTCGACGGCAAGACTAATAATAATAGTCATCAGGAAGAAAATCAGCTTTTTAGTCAGTGTAAAAAAAAAAAAAGATAGTCCTATATAAAGGTGTTAGTGGAAACGGGAATATATCAGGTAGACGAGGGGTAATGCTAAAGAAGACGAACGGTTTAGGCTTGTTGTCCGCTCTTTTATGGTGGACGAGCTTCACTGCCATTGCCAGCACATCCTCGCCAGTTCCGGGGTGGCGTACGACCATAAGCAAGACATCTTCATACAGAGAGCCTTAGGACGTTGGGTATCAATAATTTTGAAATGATCTCGAGACTATCACCTCATACTTGGATCTCCTACAATCAACTCCAGGGTCAGCGCCCTCAGGTCACGGTATGTCCAGAACACCGAGTAGCCGTCGATCTCGTCGACCGTGTACGGTCCTGTCCCAATCTCTTCTCGCACTTGTGCTGCAAAGGCTCGATGTCGTTCTTCCACGTCGGTCCACATGTCCAGGATGGCACGGCAGTTTTCAAAGTGTGTCTGGTGCCACAGCCGCAGCATGATGCGTGCCGTCGTGGCTCGGATATCGACAATCAAGTCCCATCGGTCGAGAACTGGGCGTGGACAGATGAACACGCTGCGAGCTAGGGCACACATGAAATACAAAACACCGGGAACAGGTCGCAGTGCCACAAGGCTGCCCAGAGTGTCGGCTCGGTTGAGAATGTAGCTGTACAGAGACAGCAGTACGAGGCTGGACAGCTGATGCATTACCAGGGACTCTGGTGTGGCTGGCAGCTCGTCTCGCAGATCCAAAAGATGTGGTGGAAGGCGCACTTGCCACAGCAAGCACTCGTACTCCAGGCGCGCCCAGGCAATCCTTGCATTTTGTGTATTTTGTGAATTGTGTGATTGTGCTGCATCGCGCTCGTCGCCAACACCGACACCCTCCAGTTCGGTCCGGACGCACTGCTGGTTGAACCGTGCGCCAATGTCGGCCAGTAGCAGGTAATGTCTCGCAAACGTGCGCTCGTCGACTGACATGGCATACGAATGCAGCATGTCTGTAGGTAATCGTAGAAGCGTGGTCGGTCTGTCGATGAGCGCCCGCCAAGTGTAGGCACTCATGGCTCCTGCCATGATGCAGGCCGGCACCGGCGGTGACGGCGGTATGGACATGTGCTGTTCCTCTTGTTGCCGCAGGCTGGCCGTCTCTACCGTTTGGAGAACACGCTCGACCGTTTCGTCCGCAAACGGCATGCAGGGCATCAGGAGCAAAACGCCAGCAGCGTCACTCAACGACAGGTTGTGCTGTCGCGCTACAGCCTCGTCGATTGTAGCTGCATCGCCGGCATTCTTCGCATGCATCATGTTGAGAGAGAGTGCACAGGCCCGATCCAGACAGTCGCCCAGCAGACTGGTCTCATCAAAGACGCCATCGGCAAGCATCTCGGCGGGCACAAATGGCAAAAATGGCCGTACATCGTGCACGTATCGCTCGTAGGCCGGACTTGCCAGAAATGCGCCGTGGCCATAGTTGTGGGCGCTTGTACCGCCCGCCTCCCTCCTCTCGAGCAATGACTTGTTGATCTTTCCGCTCAGACTGTCGACTTGAACGCGGCGACGGCCGGCCTCGGAGAAGATGTCGCCGCTGCTCGTCGTCGTCGTCTGTGGTGCCAGTCCTCCTAGTCCGAGTCCGGCCGCAATGTGCCGCGACGTCTGTCTCCGTTTCAGGCTTGGCCGCCGCTGGCTGAACTCGCACGGCAGATCCAAGTGCTCGCAGTCTGCGCAGCGTGTGCTGCCATTGGTAGGGCTACCCTCGGGGAGGACGCATCGCTTCTTGCGGTGCCGGCAGTAGTCGCAGGATTTGAACATGGGAGATGGAGAGGGGAAAAAGCTGTCGGGGAAAACCGCGGAAATAGACTGAATGGAAATACAGTTGACGTTGCAGTCTCGGATGGTGGTGATGTCAATTGGCTACACGCGGCGAAATGAGCGGCAAAAAGGGCGGCTGACAGAAGGCGGCAGTGTAGCGCGACAGAAGGATTGATGATCTGGGGGGAAGGAGTGATTCAAATGTTAGTAAATTTTGGGGAAGGAGCGGTGTTTACGGCGGCCTTAACACTAGCTTCTTTTACAGAAGGTACGCTCCGTTCATGCTTGACGCTTTCTCTGCCGGAGCCAAGGACAGCATGCTCCATCGTATGTAGCTTCCTTTTTCACGAATCTAGTCGAGTCACACCTTCCCCTCAAAGAGAAAGGCAAAAGCAGCCCCTTAGCACCCTTCATTCCTTTTTTTTTTTCTTTTTTTTTCTCATTGTCCCCATTTCTCCTCATTCTCCTAGTCTCTAGCGACCCCAACACGAAAAGCGACAAACCGCCACCTTGGTCTCGCCTAGGCGGCGGGAACGACGGTGGACACTTTGTGGAGTTAGCAGTAAGTGATGCGCTAGCGGTTTGTCGTCGGCCCTGGGGGCCAGACCTCTCCCCGACAGCGGAAAAAACGTCGGCATCTTGAGCTGGACGTCGAAATCGACAGCTTCATTGATATTGTTTGACACGGCATGGTCTCCTGACATGTGGCAGTCGACGGCTGTATATATGGTTGCGCACGTCGTTGCACGACATCAACATCGAACGATGGCATCCGACAGCACCCCCTGAACAATTCCTTGACTCATCCTTTCCTCCGACATTGTCCATCTATCACTCTGAACATCTCAAAACATTCAAAATTCAAAATGGCAGTCATTGCTGTCCAGCAAGCTCAAAATGAACAGAGGCGAGTCAAAATACTTCACAAGGTTGACCAGGACTGCAATATGCTAACACGGGCCCCTTCACAGTCCCCGGGCTTTCGCCTCGCAGACTCTCTCCGGCTGGCGATGGCGACAGGCCGACCTGCATGAAGAGAAGGAGTGGACGGCCTGCGCGCATAACAAGGCCACGACAGAAATCTTTACCGACCTTGTCGATGCCGGCCGTATTCCCCACCCGTTCCTGGACGAAAACGAGAAGCTCGTGCAGTGGGTGGGCGAGGCCGACTGGGAGTATGAGTGCACATTCGAGGCGGCCAGTTTGTCCCGCCGCCAAATGTTGGTGTTTGACGGCCTCGACACGCTTGCCACGGTCTACCTCAACGACAAAGTCATACTTGAGTCCGACAACATGTTCCACACACACCGGGTGGATGTCAAGGGCACATTGAGAGAGGGTGCCAACACCTTGAGGATTGTCTTCCGCAGCGCGCTCAACGAGGGCAAGGCCATTGAGGCCACGCTGGGCAAGCTCACTTGCTTTAACGGTGACAGCTCTCGCGTTTATGTGCGCAAGGCGCAATACCATTACGGGTGGGACTGGGGCCCAACTTTCCTCACGTGTGGCCCTTACCGCGAGGTTCGTCTGGAGACGTACGATGTGGCAGCACTCTACGACGTATTTGCAGATGCTGTGGTGTCGGACGACTTGCAGGAGGCCAAGCTCGACGTCTCCTTTGCGGCCGATGCTCCTGAAGATATGGTCGTGCAGGTGACAGTGACCTCGCCGAGCGGCAAGACGGCGCAAATGTCGACATCTCTTGCAGCCTGTTCCACCAGCGGCTCTGTATCGACGACCATTGCCAAGCCGGAGCTGTGGTATCCCATGAACCATGGTCCTCAAGTCTTCTACACCGTCAAGTTGGAGGTCTGCACCCCAAGCGGCTCCTCTCCCGTCCTGACGACGACAACCCGGGTCGGCATTCGCCGTGTACGCCTTGTCCAAGAGCCTCTGCTCGACGCTCCCGGCACCAGCTTCTACTTTGAAATCAACAACGAGGCTGTCTACATGTCTGGGTCAAACTGGATCCCGCGTCACTCGTTTCTGACGGCGCTGACCGACGACGACTACCGCGAGTCCGTGGACGAGTGTGTCGCCAGCAACCAGAACATGCTGCGGGTCTGGGGCGGCGGTCTCTATGAGAGTGACGCGTTCTACCATCACTGCGACGAGAAGGGCGTGCTGGTCTGGCAGGACTTTATGTTTGCCTGCGGCGTCTACCCCTGCCATGATTCGTTTCGGGCGAGCGTCAAGAAGGAAGCGGAAGACCAGGTGAGGCACCTGCGCCGATTCTGTTCCATTGTCCTGTGGGCTGGCAACAACGAGGACTACCAGGTCGCCGAGAACCTCAAGCTGGAGTGGGACCAAAAGGACGACAGCGGTGACTGGACGGGCACCAACTTTCCAGCGCGCACCCTGTATGAGCGGACTCTCCCTCTCGTGGTGGCTGCCCTCTGCCCGCAAGTGCCGTACCACCCCGGCTCGCCGTGGGGCGGCGTCAATACCGAGGACGCCACGATGGGCGATATCCACCAGTGGAAGATATGGCACGGTCAAGAGGCGTACCAGTACTGGCCCAAGCTGACGGGGCGGTTTGTCTCCGAGTTTGGCATGATGGCCTTGCCGGCACGGCAGTCTGTGGACAAGTTTGTTACTGACCCCGCCCAGCGCTACCCACAGAGCGCCGTCCTCGACGTCCACAACAAGGCAGAGGGGGGCGAACGCAGACTGGCGTCGTACATTCTTGAGAACTTGCGAGTCAAGAGGGTCGATCTCGACAGCTGGATCTACGCCTCCCAGCTCATGCAGGCCGAGTGCTTGGCCGCGGCCATCCGTAGCTGCCGGCGCCAGTGGAAGGGCCGTCGCCGCGAGTACTGTGGCGGCCAGCTCGTGTGGCAGATCAACGACTGCTGGCCCGTGTCGAGCTGGGCGCTGATTGATTTCTATGGGGAGCGCAAGCTGGCATTTTACGCCGTCAAGCGGCAGTCTGCTCCACTGACGATCAACATTGGGCGGGAGTATGTCGCCGTCGAACAAGGCAAGCACACGCTTGAGGCGCTCAAGCCGCGGCGGGCGCATGTCGATGTGTGGGCGGCCAACGCCAGTCTGTCGCAGCACGTGGCAGATGTGACCGTCACAGTGTTTGAAATTGCCACGGGAGCTGTTGTGTCGACACGTACCCTCAAGGGCGCGACCCTCGCCGCCAACGAGACGACTGAGCTGCTTCGTGGCTTGGCGGTCGACAACAAGACAGCCGTCCAAGCTGTGATGCTTGATTCTGTGTCTTGCGCCGTCCTGGGCCGCGCTTCGGACTGGCCGCAGCCGCTCAAGCACGTCGCGCTGGCCCGCCCTGAAGACAGTGGTGTCCGGGTGACGGTGTTCGACGGCCGTGTTGAGATTGCGACCAAGGTGCCCATCAAGGGGCTGGAGGTGGCAGCCGTTACTGACAAAAAGGTGGACTGGTCAGACAACGGCGTGGACGTGTTCCCGGGGGATGTATACACCATCGAGGCACCGGGTCTCTCGAAAGGTGACAGCGTCCATGTTTACTACTACAGGCTGTGATGTACTAGAGCTGTTGCCATTTTCTTTTTAATTTCGTTTTCAACTCGACAATACAATATCTTGTCCCTGACAAGTACCTTAATCAATCAGTTCACCTTCCTGGCCCTGCGTGCCGTCCAAGGGTCCAATGTACATGATGTCGTGAAAGACCTGCAGCCACTCAGCGTCGCTACCATCTTCGTTCTTTTGCCGTCCCCACCAGTACTGCACCTTGATCAAAGTGCCTTGCGTCTGTTCATTCTTGTCCCTTTCGTCCTCTTCGTCCCACAGGTCCACCCGCATGCCGACCCAGCCATGGGCGCGAGCGTGTTCTTTGAGAGCTTCTGCAGTCTCAAACCCCGCCGGCCGCACCTGCTCATCCGTCCCAAACTCAAACTCGTCGTCTTTCAGCGGGCGAATACTGGCGTGGCTCGTCTTCTTTTTATTCTTTTCCTCATCCGTCACGGCCGCCGCGTCAATGTTCATGCCCGACGACTTGTGGAGGTACTCGACAATCGTGGCGCGGCTCTGCGCGGCATACGACGGTATTGGCCGGCAGATTTGGTGGCAGTCAACCGCGAAGAACAGCCCTTTGGCGTCGTTGTCGGCCGTGCCACGGTAGGCCTTGTAGAGGTCCTTGAGGTGGTCTGTGACGTCTTTAGGGGTGGAGGCCATAGTGTATGCTGTGAAACTGAATAGGTATGACTGAGTCTTGTTTTGCTTTATGGTGATGGTTAATGTGGAAACTTTTTTTGTAGAAATTTTCTGGGTTGTTTGAACTTGATGGTTTGAACTTCAACATTTTGACTGCATTGGTGCCAGGTCAATCGTGTTCTTCTTGACACCGTTTTATTGGTGACAACCCCACCCTCGCTCATAGTTGCCAAATGGCTGAATGCATGCCATTCATAAGGCGTGGGAGCGGGCGGTTGGGCGTGGGAGTCAGCATGCAGTCACATTTACCGTAAGCCAGTAACCTTAGTTACTTGGACGTGAAGCGCTAATACAAGGTGCTGTGACGGGCAGGCAGAACTGTCTTTTAGTAGGATAAAGCTTACGGCATCTTCTTAGTAGTAAACGGGTATCTTTTTTAATGGAATTTGAGTTTCAACAACAGTTATAGCGTAACGGAGTGGGATCCCTATTACGGCATGGATAGTGGCACTGGATTGGTAGTTTACCCAAGATAGAGTTTCATTTCTTAATTTCCATTTTCTTAGTCTGGGATATTGGAGATGGCATGGATTATGGTAAGATTGTTGGACTAAATTTACGAGAGATTTGCTATAAAGAAAATGCGTTTCACATTTCACATTTCATATTTTGTCAAACATAGCTCGTCACACTTGGTAATTGATGCGAGTTAATAAATAAATAATGTAAGTATTAAAATAAATGCACCTGAAGCCTAAGAAATTTATTCCCCAGATAGCGCAACACCTCGAATGGAAGGAAGTGATGTGACCATAAACATGTTTACTGGGTAGTAGATACGACAGTTAAGTAAATTAAGTGTCTGTTATAAAGAGTGCTCGTTAACAATAGGAATCAAATACGGAGTATAAAGAGAATTAAAAGTGCCTCACACCAGTAACACAACGGAATATGTACAGGATTTTCCTCGACGAGAACAAATGGCTTGGTTTAAGAGATCCACGTTGGCGAAAAAAGGTCAAGTACACATGTTCAAGACCAATAGACTGGAGCTGTCACCCAGTCACCGTCATTTGGATGCAGCACAATGATAGTTGGATTTTTTCCTCGATGGTCCTTCACAGTGGGGGCGTGAATAAACGTCGCGATGCTTGTTGATGCCGTTTCTGTCGAAGCCGCCCCGTCATTGTGTACTGGCTTCAACATCCGGGTGCCCTGGATATTGATGTTGGTCAGATAGGCGTTGCGGGCATGCAGCCACGCAAGTATGACGGGGATGGTTGCTACGACAGAGTTTGCAGCCTGAGTGCCGGTGAGTTCCGTGGACCACAATAATGGCAAAGCCTCGAGGAGCGGCTCCGACAACTCTGTCCGCTTCACATCAGCGTTGTATGCAGTACCGAACTTGGCAGTCCCGTAGGAATTGGAATTCGGTGTGATGAACAACTGCCCGCGGTCTTTGCTGGAGTTAACGTGAAGCTCCGTCTTTTTTGTGCGGGGAAGGTCCTTGGCAATCCGCTTCAGGAGTTTCTTGGGGACACGAGGCAGGGCCGCAAGTGGGCGGATCGCAACCGGCCAAGACGGGTGACGGTCCGAGCGGAGCGCCACATCGAACAACGTGACCGTGCCGTAGTCACCGTCGTTGTACGACGTGCATGTCATCATGGGCCGACCGCCAAAGGCAAGATACTTGGCCGTGCCAAGCACACAGTGCTCCAGGTCTTCCAACTGGAATTCATCTAGCGTACCCTTGGGTACGTCCTCGGGAAGCAAAATTTCTCTCGAGCTGGCCTGGTAGTAGGCCCGCCAGTCTTGTCACTACAGGACGGCGGCCAGGAGGCCGAACAGGCCCTTGACAGTCACCGTACCCACTGGAGTGGGAATTCCGACTTCAACCGTCTTGGCAATTGCCAGGATGCTCGCACGGCGATCATTGACAATGTCGGGATCGCGGCTAAGAGGGTGTTGGCTGAAGCCCGACGATGCCATGAATCCGGTGGAGGGGACACTTGATGCTACATCGTGTGTTGTTGTGCCGTTTGCTGTCGCGCCGTTTGTTGCTGTGCCATTTGTTTCCATGCCGTCTAACTCTGCTGACGGCGGAGGTGCTACAGTAGCAGATACAACTGCGAGTTTGACGGCATTTACAGCGTCTCCCCAGTCGTCTTCTTCCCGGCCAAGAGAGTCACCAACACTGTATGTAACGCCCCATTCGTCGTCTCCATCGTAAGTCTCCTCGCCGGATGCCACGTCCATCTGGACATCAGGCGCAGCCTGAAGTTCTGAAGAAAATCAGCAGGGCTTTTAGACAGAAACTTAGCAGACGTGTTGAGCCGTAAAACAACCGTTGCTGTGTGCATCATTGTGCGGTCTTTGGTAGTGATAGGGCGGACGTAGTCTTGCAGGCTTGGTGTTGTTGCCGGGCGCGGCTTGTGGAGGCGGGCGAGACTGAAGCGCTGAATCGCGATACGGCTCATTTGCATAATTGAAATTGTTTGTATAGCCGGGGCGGGTGCTTGAGCCATTGCTGGGATAGACGTTGACGTAGATCTCATCACCTTCGTAGTTGCTCATCTTGACAAGGCTTGCCAGATACTTTTGTGGTAGACGTGATTGCAAAAGCAAATGCACCATCCCTTGCGTGGTCCTCGTTTATATACCAAATAAATGTTGTGTTGACTCGATAGGGGAAAATACCGCTCTAGAGCCCGAAGAAAAATCACAGGGCACGCCCGGCATAAAGGATGCATCATGCAGATTTTTGATACATTTAGTTATATTTTTAGAATGGTATTTTGCCGCTATGGCTTGGACGTCATGTAGGTGCCCGTGCAACTTTACGTGCCTTCCTTGTCTGGTGAATTCTCACCGGTGGCTCTGTAATGTCCCAACGGCTGTCTCCTGTGAGGTGTGTTACGATTCTGATACATTAAACTTCGTAGGGAATTGCCAAATCGTACACAATCACAGCCTGTGCACGCTTTCTATGGAGCTTCCAATCATTGATTCCCTTTGTTGTCGTTCACTTAGACCCATCGGAACGGTCCGATGCTAAGGTGCTGCTAGTGTGTTTCTTGAAGTTGCAAGGAAATGGGGCCTGGGTCTCTCCTTCCACTTTGGGGAACCTACAACGACAATAACTACGACGTACAGTCGTTGGAAATCAACATCACTGGAGAGCGGACCATTACAATTGAAGTACACCATACACAGAAAGGCTGGTTGCATTCTCATAGCGTGAAGAGTAAGTCGCGCCCAACGTAACACCCTCGCTGACCTGAACGGTATCGCTGGCCTCGGTATTACTCATACTGCCGACACTGGTGTCCAAGAAAAGACACTTGAGCCTCCTCTAAGCTGCAGGGGCTGACCATGCATTACAGGCAGAATTTCACGATTTTATCTAGTTGACATATTCAAAGCACAGAGAACATTTCAGACATGAGCATTGCTTCCCATGTACGCTGTGTGAACTTGGCCCTCGGCAGACGCGACGGCGTCGTTAAGGGTCTGCTTAATGTCCTCTTTGGAAGGCGGCAGTATTTCGTAAATGTCTCACATGAGTCTTTTGGCAGCACTGTGAGGGGTTGCCTTTTCTCCAGAGCCCCGTACTGGCAGAGGTGATTAAATCACGTGCCTTTTGGTGTTTGTGTCGTTTGGTGCTACCATAATCATCTTCTGATTTCGTCATCCCTCACCGGCGTTTGAACCACGACCAGGCACTCTCAGAACACCCGAGCTCAGTACCGCCATGACATCTACCCGGGAAGACCGTGGCATGGAAAGACATGGATCGTGCCGCGACCGTCACGAATGATGCACCCACGATCACAAATGATGCGAACGGAAATGTCAAGGTTGAATATTACCTCAAGCATGGATCTAAGGAGGCCCGTATCATGGTACGTCCGCCCCTGCGTGCTTCTTCTTGAGAGGACCAGCCTGTATACTCATTTAGCACAGCGCGTTTTATAGAAGTCCATGATTGGCTCCGGAAACTCGAGCATGGTGCACCTCCTTCCGTGCGGAACGCGTGTGACTGAGAAGCCCAATCCCGTCTTCTCCGACCGTCATTCACACGAAGAGCAGGTGAACACTCTCCGGCGGGAGATTGCTGTCTACCGCCATCTCCCCGCGGGCCACTCCCGTTTTCTGCAAATGCACGAAGCGGTTGACGACGGCGACATTGGTGTGTCCTTGACGCTTGAGTACATGCCCAACGGTACCCTCAACAAGTACCTCCGCGGCTATACGATCCGCGAGTTTCTAGACTCAGGAAGATTGAAGCGAGACCAGACCCAGGCCAACAAGGAGTGGTCTATGCGCCGTCGCCACGATTCCCTCCCGCTGCGCCAGCGCGCCTATGGGCCCTGCAGGCCGCAGACGGCATCGCTTTTCTACACGCACACAATGTCGGACACGCCGACAACAAACCCGAGAATATGGGCGTTAATGCTGCTCTTAATGTACGCATCTTTGACCTCGCAGGGTCTTCGCTGAACGACGAGCACCCGCTGATACTCGAGAGCACTGGTTACTTTATACCCCGCGAATCTTGGACCGTGTATAGCACTACAACCGACTGCTTTGCCCTCGGATCGAGCATCTACCTTCCGCCCGTACGACACCCTGGCCGACGAAGACGTGGACGCGCGGTTCGAGCGTGGCGAGTTTCCTGACCTGTCGGGACAGACACCGGAGCACACCTTCAAATCCGACGACACGATCGGGCTGTGCCAGCGGACGGGCCAGCTGCTGTTTGCAGATACCATCGACAAATGCTGGCACGGCAGGGTCGGCCGCGGCGATCCACGCAGAGCTGCAGCGCGAGGTGGCGGAGACGTTTGACGCTGAGAACCAGCAGTGGACCAAACACGCGGGCGGTTTTTGATAGAAATGGATTCGTTGTTGTGGCGCTGCGCCTTGATGCGGCATATTAGCATTTCCCACCCTGGTGTTTTCAGACGGCCGATCTTTCATCGATCTTGCGGATGGTGCCGCGGGCTTTGGTGCTGCGAATAATTGTGTGCGCCGAATCCAGCTCGCTCGGAAATGCGATGATAAAAAAAAAATGATAATATGATAATAGTAGATAACGAATAACGGACCAGGGTGGTGCTGGAAAAGGCCGAACCGCACTGACCCTGCCCAAGATGGGTCTTGACAAGAGAAGGAAAAAGGACACGGAGACAAGGAGTAATAGTGGAGGAAGAAGAAAAATGAAGACCGAAAATAAACAATAGCTCGACGGCCATGTAGGTACAAGAGTACCTCTGATCGGAAGCACGTGAAGCAAGCGAAGCACTCTCAATACCACTTTCCGCTTTTGCGCATGTCGCCCGAAGCTGCACCACAGACGAGACCTACGGCACGGCACCATTCTTGTGCTTTTGCAGGCTATCCGATCCTGTCCGTTATCAGGTGCCCGGTTTGTCTATTGTCTTGTGCTGCTGTCTTTAAAACAAGCATTCCAGCGAATGCGCCACTACCGACGCAGCGTAGCATTTATCGGTTCAGATCGCTTTTCCGTGTTTTCCATTGCTTGGCCAGAAAGCTTAATGGCTGCTGCCCCTGCCCTCGCGGTGGCAAATCTTGCCCCGAGTAGGAAGCTTGATTGATTGCACAGTACTCCGTAGGAAAGTAGAATTTTCGATCTAGACCTTCTCCTTACGGGCAAGTGCAAAGAAACAATGCGGGGATATAAAATTTATCTCAGCACTCTATCTGAATTCGGGCTTGCGTGCTTGGCAGTAGAGAATGGAGTGTGAATTTCATGTGCCAACAGCCGCATGATACGTTCAAGTGTTTAAAGGCTTTCCACGTTGCGAATAGCAAGTCTGAAGCGCAAAGGGGGAGGTGGGACGCGTGTCCACGCTGAGCTTCACTGGAGATACTCGGGATACATACCCCTGTTATCGTCTAGCTGATATGCCTCCATGTGGGCCTTGTACCTGGTGTACCTGTTTGATGCGCAGTCTTGTCGATCCCCGAGGAAGATGCATGGCCGCCCGCGCCATCGCGTCGATCTACGGCGTACAAGGAACATGCATGGCAGTCTACAAATACCTGCACCTTTCTCCCAGCTTCCATCTAGGTGCAGACATGGCAGTGGGGGTTGGGGGACATTTTATCTTCAGCGCCGTCCGAGGCAAGAGTTAACTTCCTTCCTCTTCAGAAGATGCTCCTCCTGTCTTCCCTTTGATAACAAATCCCGCGATGATCTATCCATCGCAAGGCCAGAACCGTACTTTAGGTTTGTCCTTCCAAAAGAAGCAGGCATGACTTTTATTTACAGACGTCCGATATCTTGTCGGAGTAAATTACCTGGCGAGGAAGGTCGCATCAAGCAACTTTGTCTCTGGGCTCGACACCAGTTGGTTATAAGTACTCGAGGCTGTCCTGTCTGTCCTGTCCTATTTCCAACTCATTAGCACCTCGGTCCAACATCCGCTTCCAGTCCCAATATCCATTCACATTCCCAGTTCCCCAGTTCTTTTCAAACTCCATTCATTATGAAGTTCTCCACTCTTGCCGGCTCTATGCTCTTTGCGGGTACCGCCATTGCAGCTCCGGGTACTGCCATGCGCAGAGCCCGTGCTGCCGAGCGAGCTGCCCGGAAGTCCCAGCCACCTTTGCGCATCGAGGCCGAGTTGGCTAAGCTCTCTAACAACACGAATGTTGAGTACGACAGCAACTGGGCAGGTTCCGTCGTCACCACGAGTGGTGTCAAGTCGGTCACCGGTACCTTCACCGTCCCAAAGCCCGTGTCGGCTGGCAGTGGTTCTGCTTGGGTTGGCATCGATGGTGACAGCTGCCAGACGGCGATTCTCCAGACTGGTGTTGACTGGACCAAGTCTGGCAGCTCGATCACGTACGATGCTTGGTATGAGTGGTATGTACATGTTCTACACGTTCCAATAGATACGAGATTGGGGGCTTACGCTGATTCGTCTTGTGTAGGTACCCGGACTACGCCTATGACTTTACCGGCATTTCCATCAGCGCAGGAGACACCATCACGGTGACCGTCAAAGCGACGTCCAAGACAGCCGGTACCGCCACTCTTGAAAATGTCACCACCGGCAAGTCTGTGAGCCACACTTTCAGCAACGAGGGCAGTCTGGGTTCGCTCTGCCAGACCGACGCCGAGTGGATCGTTGAGGACTTTGAATCGGGAAGCAGCCTTGTGAGCTTTGCCAACTTTGGCACCGTCTCGTTCTCGGGTGCTACGGCTACCACGTCTAGCGGCACGGTTAACGCGGGTAGCGGCTCCATTTTGGATATCGAGCAGAACAATGATATCTTGACGAGCTGCTCGGCTTCAGGCACAACGATGTCCTGCTCTTATGTGTAGAAGAAGGGAGCTGGGAAGGCGGGTTAGGAGAAGAAGGCTGTTCGAGGCAGGCGTGAATTCGTTCGTATATAGTGTTGATGTATGTGAGTCAAGCTTCAGGCTCTTCTGTTCATTCTGTATATAGTTCAGGTCTATCATTCTCACCTGGTCGGCCTAATGCAGGGTTGGTTATAGTGTACAAGTCTTCACGAGGCTCTCTACAGTATATACAACAGTCAGTCTAACTATCAATCAGGACATAAATCAGTCAAGATATAAAACAGATAGTATCGTTCTCGTCTGATAATTTTATGTTCGACAATCGTGGCGCGGCTCTGCGCGGCATACAAAGGGATTGGCCGGCGGATTTGGTGACAGTCGACCAGATGCATGTCATTCATAAGGCACGGCAGCGGACGATTGGGCCGTGGGAGTCAGCATGCAGTCACTTTGTATTTTAAAGCAGAGTTATGTCGAACGTCGTGTTCGTACCAGGAAAAGCTGGAATAGTATCGACCAAATCAATTACTACTTATGTGCTGGCATTGTTTCTCTTCAACCTGGCATTTCTACCACAGAAAATATTTCGTATGTTAGCATCGCTTCCCGCGTATGATCTTTGCGTGAGGCATTGGCAACTGATACACCTGGTTTTGGTGTTAGTCAATTGGACAAAAACAGTGGATTCAATCTGGCTCCTGCAACGAAGGAAAGGCAGGCAAGACTGAAAGACGGTCGCAGTGCTTGGTGTTCCTTCAAAGACTCATCAAGGAAAGAGCGAACTGTCACCACAGAAGGCACGGCCCGTCACGCCATTAAGCTTCACGCGATGGCATATTTTGAAAAGCGCAAGTACAAATGATCATGTGACTTCTGAAATAATCATACTGAATTTATTGTTCTCAACCCTACTCCGTACAATATCGGCTATTTAAAACATCCCACAACCAAACGCCGCAATTAGTACATCTCATACCGCCAGTTGAGCTGGATCATCTCCTCCGTTACGCCGCGCTTCATGGCCTTTGCAATCAGCTCCGGGTCGCCCGAGTCCATGTATCTGTTGTCGCGGCGCACAAGCCAGCGGTAGAAGGTGATGGTGGCGATGAAGAGGAGAGCACAGCCGGTGAGGGTGCCAAATGCGGCGTAAAAGTGGGGGCCTTGATAATACAGGTAGGAGGCCCAGATGTTGGAGGTGCCGCCGATGGCGTTGACGAGAGCCGAGGCGACGGCACGCTTGGATACGGGGCGTGCAAGGTGCAGGTTGATGGTCTTGTACAGCAAAAGCTGGGGGCCGACGGAGGCGAAGGGCAGGATCATCATCGAGAAGTAGCGGGCGCCGACGTTGGTCGTGGTGAGTGGAATAATGTACATGATAATGGCAATAGAAATCAAAGTGACAATCGGAAAGTAAACAATATTCTTCCGGTCCGAGTACCACATCAGGCAATAGTAGACGATGCCCGCAAGAATGTACGGTGGAGCAGTGAGAAGCAGGCTGATGGTACTGTTGTACCCGAGCGACTTGACAAGCGTCGGGAAGTAGTTGGCGATCGAGCCCTGGGCCTGGGATAAGAGGTTGCACAAAATCATCAACAGCAGCTTGGGGTCTGACAAAGCCTGCTTGAAGCCACTCCATGCCGACTCGTTTTCTGTGCCCTCAGCTGCACCGGCTTCAGACTCGATGCGCCAGACAGCCAGCTCGCGCTGCGCCTGTGTGAGCATGCGGCTGTTGTGGGGGAACTCGGGCATGAAAAAGGCACAGATGATACCGACAAAGACGGTGGCGGTGCCCTCGATAATGAACAGCCATCGCCAGCCAGCAATGCCACGTTGGCCATCGAGCTGGAGCACGGCGGCGGCAAACAGACCGCCAAAGGCATTTCCGACCTGCTGGGCAATGTACAGAGCAGCAAACCGCTTGCCCAGTTCGCGCTTCGTGTACCAGGCCGAAAGGTAATAGACAGCGCCGGGGAAGAAGACAGCCTCGACAACCCCCAGAATAACCCGGACGCCAACCAGCTGTGAGTATGTGTTGACCGCAGCAGTAGCTGCCGAAATGGAGCCCCAGATGGCGACAGCCGCACAGATGTACATGCCGGGGCGAGAGAATTTGGTAATAAGCAGGTTGCTGGGAATCTGGAAGGGCAGGTAACCGACAAAGAGAATCGAGACGGCAGTGGCAAACTGTGTGGTCGACATATTGAGGTCTTCCATAATGCCTTGGAGCTTGGCTGCCGCCAGATTCTGACGATCGATGTAGTTGAGAATGTAGAGAATGCCGACGATGGGAAGGATGGTGTAGTCGAGCTTGCGGACGAGCTTCTTGTTGAGTACCTGTCGCTCCTCTTCGGTCAAGCCGATAAGGCTCTGAGGCATCCGGTCAAAGGCTGTGTGGACTTGACCCTCGGCAGAAGAGACGGCGTCGTCGAGCTTCTGCTTGATGTCCTCTTGGGAAGGCGGCAGAGCCTCGTCGTTGGTCATGTTGGCGGACATCGTTGCTGTTGTCCCGGTGGGCCAGAAACGATGGATAACAAAGCAAAGTAGATAACAGTGAATGTGGCGAGTAAGTGAAGTCCTAGACAGCTTAGAAATACCATTGACTGAATTTGATCCTCAGAGTTTGAGTTCTGTCTTGGCTTTCGATTTCTCATTAACATGGCCTGGACGAGAGAGGTGTTATAAATGCAGAATCGACAACAGGAGTTGGCAAAAGAGTGCGATACAGTCAAGACAATGCACACCATGTGCGAATGCCGATTGCCGTCACGCCCTCCGTCCAAGCCAAGTTGCGCCTCGCGTGTCTGTGTCTGTGTTCTATCGCGGTGGAAACCCACGAGGCGCAAAAGATATGACTTTCTTCTTTACCCCACACTGTAATCATTCCGACCCAGTACGGAGAAGGTGGACTACCGAGTGGAGAATGCGTCTTAGTGCCTCTTATCGTGGAGATACAGGTTTACGCCCTTCACGGTGTCGTTGATTGGGCGGTGTAACCTGCCCCCTTTACCGCTTTAGCGTAGTCTACCTCTGTTCTATCTTCAACTGACTGTTTAGACCCACACCCACGACGGAGCTCCTCCCAGAGGAGACAGCAAAGACAACCAAAAACACGAAAGCGGACAGTCTTAATGATGCGTGTGAAGTGTGCGGTACCTGCATGCCGAGATGCAATTGTGGTGCTCAGAGTTGGCCAAGAGTTGCGTCATCCGACACAGAAAAATTCATGAGAAATTTAAATGGGAAAGTACACACATAAAATCATCATGAGATCCGGATGTCCTACCAAATTGAATCCGGCCCCAATCACCGTCACCCTCATTTGTTATCTGTCTTCGGTATCTCCTCACAAAAAATACGCACATCTTGAACAGTCCCATCACAAACTCATTTGTCACCTGATTTTTTCATACACCCCTCCACTCAAAATGGCCGCTCTTCAAACCACTGCCCAAACGACGGGCATCGTTAACCCCCGCCTGCGGCTGCTGAACAAGCTCCGTGCCGGCGAGTATCCTCTGTTGACGTTTGTGGCCCTTCCTTCTGTCCGCCATGCCCAGATTGTGGCGCTGACAGGCGTTGACGGCATCATCATTGACTGTGAACATGGCCACATTGGCGACGACGCCATGCACAATGCCGTCGCTGCCATTGCGGCCCTGGGTGTCTCGCCCATCATTCGTATCCGGGGCACGTCCCACGACATCATCAAACGGGCGCTGGATACTGGTGCCCACGGAATCATGGTGCCCCAGGTGAACAATGCAGAGGAAGCCCGCCAGGTGGTCCAGTCCAGCAAGTTCCCGCCGTACGGCGTTCGAGGCCAAGGATCGGCTTTCCCGGCTATTGCACACGGTCTGACCACGCCAGAGTACATGCTTTCGGCTAATGAAACCATCATTACCATGATCCAAATCGAGACCAAGGCCGGTGTGGAGAATGTGGAGGAGATCGCCGCTGTTCCCGGGGTAGACATGGTCTTCCTTGGGCCCAACGACCTGGCCCAGTCCCTGTTGGGCTATGTCCCCGCCAAGGGCGACGAGGCTATCTTTACCGATGCCGTGGACAAGATCATTGCTGCGGGTCGCAAGGCAGGCAAGTGGGTGGGACGCATGGTCAACAATGGCACGGTGGCCAAGCAGGAGCGGCCAAGGTACGACATGGTGGCCATCACTGGCGACACCAAAGCTATCCAGAACTGGTACCTTGCCGAGTTTGAGATTGCCCGCTCTTGAGGTGTTCTAAACACGAGATAAAGTATGACATAGATACACAGCACAATAGACATAACAATTACCAGTCTATTTTCAAGAACTACCAAGCCGCCATGATACAGTAGAATTGGTGCCCACAGCTTCAATAATCATCATGTGTTTTACTATTTAGCTGGTCACATTTGCGTTCTGTCATAACAAGGCAGTGTTATAGTGTACGACTGTAGTCCAGGGGTCTTTACGGCATTTGGTGCAGTTACAATTAAAAGTATGGTGGTATAAATAAGAGGCATCAAATTACGGATTACTTGTGTTGAGTACCTAGCATGGCTACAAACACCCTAGACAAAACACTCAGACACAGAGGTATTTGTACGATGATAACTCGAATATATTATTTATGTGTGATTTTCTCCAATTTACGCCTGTGCGATGCACTCAATCTCAATGACAGTTCCCTTGCCAGGTGCCAGGGCCTGCAGGCACGACCGCGGGGGCATAGGCTGGGGCAAAAAGTCAATGTACGCCTCGTTCATAGCGGCAAAGTCCTCCATGTTGGCGAGGTAGACGTTGATTTTGACGACCTTTTCCAGTGACGAGCCGGAGAGCTCAAGCACCTCCTTCAGATTCTGCAATGCCGTGCGCTGAAAGGTTAGTAGGGGCAGCATGGCAGAAGAAAGAGTGGACTTTGACTTACAGTAGCCTGCTTGATCTCGCCGGTAGCAGTCTGTCCAGCACAGAACACAAGGCCCGGGATGCGGCTCGCAGGGCTGTTGTGCGGCTTGGGAGGAAACTTTTCGCTAGAGATAAGCTCGCGAGACATGGCGGTGGTGGGTGGTGTAATAGGCAGAGAATAACAAGATTAATGAGACGAGAGTGACAAGGTTGGCTTAGTTTCAGTGTCTTTTGGGGTGGCTTGGGTGAGGTAAGGAATAGTAGAGTGTGTGAACAGAAGAGAAAACAGGTAAAAATCAGAGGAAATTTATCTATCTCTAGACGAGGACAGAAACTGAAGCCTGTATTGAGAAAGGGTCAGAAATTGCATAAGAACAGAAGACATGTCCTTGGGAGAACGGGAGGACGTTAGACATCCAATTGATCTCTTTCCTATTTGAGCATGTTGCACTGTTGTCAGCGTGGGTCCAGTTGGGAGGAGCTCTTTCCGTGTTCTGCTGACAGGGGCTCTTTCCTCCGTTGCAGATACCGAGGACCCACAATGGCACACCATCAGGGAGGAGCTCCTCCCAAGAGTGCAGGCGGCGCTCCTGACGTAGGTATCGGGCGGAGGAGTGTCTAGCCCCAAGAGTGGATACAGATGCATCAATAATTCAATGTACAACGGCAGGTGCCGAGAACTTCCACAAACAACCTGGGGAAGCAGTATGTCGTCGTTTGACTATCACGAGGTACGGAATGGGGCAGCAGGTTTCGTTTCGTTTTGTAAATGCTTTCCAGCCAATCCTCTCTAACCGCAAATGATATAATAACATGATAAGACGCACGAAGAAATCAACTTTCATAGCCTTTCCAACACCAGCAATTGCCGACGTCATCGCTCTCTGACTTATTCTGATAACGCAACTTTACGCCTCGCACCCTTTCTTTTATCACCCAGACTCTTTTGGTGCATACACACAACATGGCCCCTGCTGCCCCCTTCAACCCCCCTGCGGCTAACCTCCCCGGCAAGCCTTTTGTGCCGGAGTGGGTCCCTCCACCCGTGACCAAGGAGACACACAACTTTGCAAAGCTGCAGTCTGTCGACCTCTCGCTGCTCGATTCAGAGGATCCTGCTGTCGTTGACAGTCTTGTCCAGCAGGTCAAGAAGGCCATTCGTGACGACGGCTTCCTATTCCTCGAAAACTATGGCGTGTCATTGGAGCAACTGCACCGCCAGTTTGGTATTGCACAGTATCTCTACAAGAACATGAGCGAAGAGGACAAACGGCGTCTTCTCTTCAGTCCCGAGACTGGAAAATGGTCCGGCTACAAGCACCCCTACGGCTTCAAGCGCCACCAGGGACCGCCCGATGGCATTGAGCAGTTCAACTGGTACAAGCCCGACTGGGAAGACATCAACAGAACCCCGTCTTGCCTCCACCCGTTCATGGACGAGATCGAGGCATTCTGCAACTACCTGACCCAGTCGGTCAACCGCCGTCTGCTGACGCTCTTTTCTCGCGTGCTGGAGCTGCCGGACGACTGGCTCTGGGACAACATCCAGTCGCACGGCAGCCCAACCGGCGAGGGCTATTTCCGTCATGCCCTGTTCCGCCCCGTCAAGCGTGAGACAGAGGAAGCATCCAGGGGTCTGCGGATGCACGGCCACACGGACTTCGGCCTGACCACCCTCCTCTTTTCGGTGCCTATCTCCTGTCTCCAGATTTGGGGTGACGACGAACAATGGTACTATGTGCCGTACAAGCCAGGTGCCCTTGTCATCAACATTGGCGACACGCTCGAGATTGTGTCTGGCGGCCATTTCCGGGCAACACGCCACCGTGTGTACAAGCCGCCGGCCGACCAGATCAACGAGGAACGTTTGTCGCTGGTCCTGTTCAACAGCTCTGTCGGCGATCTGCGGATGCAGCCGGCTCTGGAGTCGCCGCTCATCAAACGGGAGGGTTGTGTCGAAGACCAGGGCATCTACCGCGAATTCAAGAAGCGGACGGCCAAGGGCGACCCGCCGACCAACCGTGAATGGCGCGAGATCCAGATTGCCACCTGCACCGACCCAACGGACACGGAGCACAATAAGATCGGTGTGCACCAGACCGTGATTAACGGCAAGCTGATGCACCAGCGCGAGTACATGGGCATGAAGGTCATTCTTCCTGTTTAGATTTAACGTGCTGTTTGTGGAGCTCAGTATCTTTTTTCTTGCCAGCTTTCTCTTTTCAGTCGAATTGCAAATAAATGTCACTTACTGTATGAATACTCCAATGATAAGCCGATTGTTTCGTGAATAAGATTCGTCCCCGTATGAATAGTCAGGGTGAGCAATACAGGAAATTGGGGAAAATGGACAGAAACGGGAATCATTAAACAAAGAAATGGCAATCCAAACCGTCGGAATAAACGAATTAACGGCAATTCACAATCCATGATCGGCTATCATATCTCACGGCGACAACTACCATGATGCATTTTCACAAAAAGACGGCTATGGAATGGATAAACGGCGCACATGTTGATGTGGTAAAGTTTACATAAATCCATACCCTGTGGGGTACATCAGACCTGTCATTAGTGGCCAATTAGGCTCTGGCAGTTTATCGAGTCAGTGGGCATGTGGTGGATTTGGCATCCCTTTAATCCGTATCGTGCGTCTCCGCTCTCGGTGCTAGTTCCCTTTCACTCCATAGTTTTTTGGACTTGCTTTCCTCTTATCGCACTGGCGTGTGGACAGGGAGAACTAGTCTTTGCCGAGAGGAGTAAGTCGTGCCATCGTATGGGAGTACTGTATTACGGCGTAGGCACCCTGTTCTGGCCCGCTCTTTCGTTTCCCCAGATCTCTGGAACGAATTCATCGGCAAGTGACCGGCCTCGTGTTTGCATCTTCCCATCTGCATACCCCGAAATCCACCAGATTGACAGCCACTTATTGTTTTCATATTCTCAAGTTCTGCCTTCTCCATGTCCGCTCCAAGCACGACGAAGGGACCAACCTTCCAGCCCTACGAGTGCCATGTCTGCCAGAGCCGCTTCACGCGCCACGAAAACCTCAAACGGCATGCAACACTTCACTCACGGCCACGCCGTGCAGACTCGCTGTCTTGCGCGTTCTGCCAGGCGACATTTTCCCGGTCCGACCTCCGCATACGACACATGAAACGAAAGCACCCAGACGAGGACGCATCACAATGGTCGACTGCCGTTACAACCTCGAGATCGAGGTCGCATGCCAGAGGCCAGAGCAGCACAGGTGGACAACACGCTCAAAAGTCTTCGTCGGCAGACGGGCCCTCGCCGATATCACCGTCGTCGGCGTCGCCCAGTTCTCTGCCGTTTGCCACTGACGGCCACATTGGTGCGTGGCAGATCTACAGTACCAGCGAAGATGGAGGCACCAACCGTACATCATTTCCCGAGAGTGCAAGCAACTATCCAAACAGCACGCCTGGAAGCAGTCCCGCCGAGAATGAGGGGGCCGGTCTGCCCATCATATGTCGCAACGGCTCACAATATCAACATCAACCACATCCTCATCGTGGCTCTGGCCTGCCCGACAGCCCAATACCATCAATTCATCTCGAGGCCCATCCATTGCTCGCACCTTTCTCTCCATCGCGCACTGTCTCCTTCAGCCCCGGCCTATCGCATTTCGACTTTAACCTACCACAGCTCCGGGACAGCTGGCTGCCATCGAGCTTGCAAGTTCGGGATGGCACACAGTTGTTCTTTACCCACATCTCTCATTTCGTCCCATTCTTCCACGAGCCAACATTCGACGTCTCGGCGATCCCGGACGTTCTACAACTGGCGATGCTATGTCTCGCCTATCAATATGGAGATGATCCAGAAAAAGGTCACATCGAAGACTCTGGTCCGGCCCTATCAGTTCGGTGCTATCATCGTGCCCGGTCTGTGGTGGCTGTAGCTGAAGATATCCATGCCGCAAGTAGCGATCCTCGACAAACCCTCTCCATTGTACAGTCGTACCTCCTCCTCGAAATATTTGCAATGCTCTACATCCCCAATGGGGGAGTCAGTGGCAGCAAGATGAGCGGTAGTGAAACACCGACATCGTCCATAACGGCCGACGGGACAGCAATGCATGCACGACTAATAGCATTTGCGAGGGCTGGCGGTCTGATGCAGCCACTCCCAACAGAGTCCTTGGCAACACAGGATCTCCAGTCACTGTGGTTACAATTTGCAAGGAAGGAGGCCCACAAACGAACAATCTTTGCAATCCACCAAGTGGACGCGCTGTGGTACCAGCTCTTGTCCATCCCGCGATCGATCTCGCACCTCGAAATCAAGCACGACCTTCCATGCCCCGAGGACGATTGGGTAGCGCCATCCGCTGCGGAATGGGCGCACCGCAGGCTAATGAGCTCTGGTGCTGGCGGGAACGGCCATGGTTCGGCCAACGGGCCAATATCGTACGCAGAGGCTGTTCGGCGATTCCTCTCGTCAGACGAAGACTCCGTGGTGCTGCTTCCACCCTTTGACGCATATGGCGCCATCAATATTGCCCAGTTTCTCATATCCAGTGCCAGAGAATTGTCTGGTTGGTCGACAATCACAGGCGTTCTTAGTCTTGAACGTCTTCAGCCACTCAAATCGTCTCTGATTGCCCTGAGTCCGGCCATCCACCCGCAGCCAAACACGGCAAAAGCAACTCACGCTGCCCTTATGTGCGAGGCAATCTGGGAGATTGCTATGATCGAGCTCCAGCTGTGGTCACCTGCCCATACGGATGGCATTGTGTCTGGAAGTATCGATGACATACTTCGGCAGTCTGCCCAGTTGCCTCCACTGAGCCGCTTTCTCTATGAGTCGACTACCATACAACCTCACGTTGACTGGTTCTTGCACTATCTAGAAGCTACCGTGACCCCAACACGAGAAGCTCCATGGATCCCGCTCTATGCGTACAGGGTGTTCTTGATTGCCTACCAGCTCGTGTGCGAAGGTATCCCAGGAGCTATGCAAGTCGTTGGTGTTGAAGATGGCGATATCCGCGGTGCGTTGCTGTGGGCAGAGAAGGTATTTCGGCGGCGCCGTCGGTGGCATCTGGGTCGTGTCATCCTAGATTGTCTATCTCGGTTAGATAAACCAGAGTAGCATTTCGTTCTGTTATGCACTTGAAATCAAGACAGCACTTTTGCTTCAGATCAGCAACAACGTGTAGTTTTGTAAGTGATAAAATGCTTCACTGAGTAATGCATCTGTGTGTGGCACATGATTTTGACATGCATTTGTTGCGATGAGGATGCACATGCATTTTGTATTGATAAGATCACGCGTTCATGGTCTATCCTCTTTCAATCCCAATTATTCCCCCAGTCGGCCCAAATTTTGATATGGGTAAAGCTGGTGTATTGAATATGCTTTAAATGCATGTATGGAGTTCTGCTTCTACACACCGAGGAGCGGACCATCGATGATGACAATTCAGTTTTGTTGGTTGGTGTGAAACAATGTTGAGTAGTAACGAAAAGTACTGTATGCGAAACTCATGTGCTTCATATATCTACTCTCTTTAACGGGGCTATTTTGGCCTGTATATGTTTCTTTTATTTGATTTTGTGTTTAATATTATTACGTTAATATATGTATGTATATATATATATATATATATATATATATTTTTTTTTGTATATGCCCCTTCCCCTCACGTTTCAAAAATCAAGAGAAAAGACCAGAACATATTCGTGATTGTGAGCGGAGAAGAAAAAAGGCAATTCCAACGTGACAGAATGAAAATAATTGATTACGAGCGAAAATATTCACAATGAACGTCGCCAAGCAATGACGCAGCCTCCGCTGTGTTGTGATGACATAATATGGTACTAAAAAAGGCCAGACCAGTTTGCCATACGCCGCGACTAACCGAGGCTAAGCCCCGGACGGCAGGACCCCTCTACTGCTTTTCAGGACAACAAGCTGCGCTAAAAGCTGCTCGCTGCTGTGCTAAAATCTCGCAGACACTCTTGACTTTGCCTCCTCGGCAAAAGTTTGCCGGAAGTGAAGCTGTAGTGGCTGTGGACGGCCCCGAATCGGCAGACAATTGTCACACATGCTTTGACGCAACGCACGAACGGGCCGGGTGTGCACCGTGCATTTCTCCGCGGGCGGTCGTATGTACGGACGCGGCCGACCATGTTGTGAGATACAGACTGATCTTACCTGATGGCCGCCGAACTTTTTCTTTTTGTCTGCTGGACGTGTTATTTGATCGACGAAACACCTGCATTTCTGCATTGGTGCTGTCCACCCGCCATTGAGACGAGGCTGCAAGAGTCGACGACCGAGTTCGGCAAGTGCAGTGTAGTCTCCTGTCATGGGCCTGTAATTCTTGCTAATCGACCACTAATGCACTATCGTATTGCCTGTATTACAGCGTATTTTAGTAGTGGGATGGGCTGCACGTGACTCGCCCCTCCGCTGGGATCCAGTGGCGTCGAGCCCTTTCTGGCGCAAAGTTCGGTAGAACCCCACGTTTGGCAGCCGGACAAGCATGAACTTGGGGAAGGCACGATTCATACATATACCCGAGCTTACTTGACGTACCCACAAAGTTGACTTTCTTTGTGAAGGAAAGAGCGACACGCACAACTGCATTTTTTATTTTGGTTCCTTCCCCGCGAGAAACGAGAAACATACACGACCCCCCTGAAATACGAATTGACAATTTGGACAGCCTCTAAACAGGGTTTATTTTGTCAACGCCGTCCAACCTCTCTTCCATCTCGAAACCACACACAACCATGCTGCGGCGAGCAGTCACCCAAGCCGCCACGCGACGGACGACTCCGGCTCTCCTCCCGACCACCCGGACGGCTGCGTCGCCTTTCAGCCACAGCGCCACCCGTCTCCTCACAACAACCGCTCGCCGCATGGCTTCGTCTTCCACGCCCTCGTCCGTCATCCCCGCCGTCGAGCCACCACTGTCCAAGGTCCTCCAGAGCGATGCTTTCCAGCTGCTGCCCGAGGCCAGCAAGGCCGGCGCCGCCGAAGACGCCCTGTACGAGTCGCAGCTGAAGGAGGTCGAGGAGTGGTGGGCATCACCCCGCTTCGAGGGCATTAAGCGGCCCTACACTGCCGCCGACGTCGTCTCCAAGCGCGGCTCGCAGGTCCAGCAGTACCCCAGCTCGACCATGGCCCGCAAGCTCTGGGAGCTCGTGCGCGAGCGCTCTTCAGCCGGCGAGCCCATCCACACTCTGGGCGCCATTGACCCCGTCCAGATGACGCAGCAGGCACCGAACCAGGAGGTGCTCTACATTTCCGGCTGGGCCTGCTCGTCCGTCCTGACGACCACCAACGAGGTCTCCCCCGATTTCGGCGACTACCCTTACAACACCGTGCCCAACCAGGTGCAGCGCATGGCCAAGGCCCAGAGCATGCACGACCGCAAGCAGTGGGATCTGCGCCGCAAGATGACACCCGAGCAGCGTGCCAAGACGCCGTATGTCGACTACCTGCGCCCCATTGTCGCCGACGGTGACACTGGCCACGGTGGCCTGTCGGCTGTCCTGAAGCTCGCCAAACTCTTTGCCGAGAACGGCGCTGCTGCTGTCCACTTTGAGGATCAGCTCCACGGCGGCAAGAAGTGCGGTCACCTGGCAGGCAAGGTTCTTGTCCCCACCGGCGACCACATCAACCGCCTTGTTGCTGCCCGTTTCCAGTGGGACGTCATGGGCACTGAGAACTTGGTGCTGGCTCGCACAGACTCCGAGTCTGGCAAGCTGATCAGCTCGGCTGTTGATGTCC
This sequence comes from Sporothrix mexicana, assembly GCA_021396375.1. Taxonomy (NCBI): domain Eukaryota; kingdom Fungi; phylum Ascomycota; class Sordariomycetes; order Ophiostomatales; family Ophiostomataceae; genus Sporothrix; species Sporothrix mexicana. The sequence continues at coordinate 36,733 of WNYC01000115.1, read as the reverse complement.
GCGACCACGAGTTCATTCTGGGCGTGTCCGACCCCAGCGTCGAGCCGCTGGCCGAGACCCTGCAGTCGATGGAGGCTGGCGGTGCCACGGGAGCCGAGATTGACGTCTTCGAGGCTGCCTGGGTCAAGAAGACCAAGATGGTGACCTTTGACGAGGCTGCCGTTGCCCACCTCAAGGCCGAGGGCGTTTCTGCCTCGGATATTGCCGCATACGAGGCCGCTGTTGCTGCCGACCGCGACCTGGGCATCTCCAAGCGCCGTGCTCTGGCCAACCAGTACCTGAAGCCCGGCCACGAGGTCTACTTCAACTGGGATGTCCCCCGGACGCGCGAGGGCTTCTACCACTTCCGCAGCGGCATGTCTGCAGCCACCAAGCGCGCCCTGGCCTTTGCCCCGTACGCCGACCTGCTGTGGGTCGAGACTGGCGACCCGAACGTCCAGGTTGCCCGCGACCTGGGCCGTGCTGTTCGTGCGCAGTACCCTGGCAAGAGCCTCGTCTACAACCTGTCGCCGTCGTTCAACTGGATGGCCCAGGGCTTTACTGAGGAGACTCTGCGTTCGTTCATCTGGGACATTGCCAAGGAGGGCTTTGTCCTGCAGCTTGTTTCTCTGGCTGGCATCCACACAACTGCCACAGCTACTTGCCAGCTGTCCAAGGAGTTCAAGAAAGACGGCATGCTGGCCTACGTCAACCTCGTCCAGCGGCCCGAGAAGGAGATTGGCTGCGATGTTCTGACGCACCAGAAGTGGAGCGGCGCCAGCTACATTGACGGCATTATCGGTGCCATCCAGAGCGGCAGCTCCAGCAACAAGAGCATGGGCGAGGGCAACACGGAGGACCAGTTCAACTAGAAGGTGCCCGTGCCCTGACACCATGTTTTCTTAATTTTGTATCCATTCTACGATGTACATAGATTTCACGACATAAAAATAAGACATAAAAGAAGAACACATCTGTACCTGTGTAAATTATGATTATCTGACCGGTGGATGAGCTCCCTGCATTACCGCCGTAGTAGTAAAAGACGAATAATAAAGAACAAATGTGGTTGTACAGTGTGGCACAGTTGACAAATCGCAGGCTCCAGACATCACACCTAGTCAGAGGCATCCCGCAGAAGTGACGTTTGCCGACCAATAAACGACAAACTGTTAGCCACGCCGGTTGCCTCGTTGGTACCAAAAACAAACTGGTTGACAATGTCGTCACCCAGCGAGCCAACATCCTGCCAGGTAATACAAGTGGGAGTTCCTGCATCGACGGGGGCAGCCTTGTCTTGGAACACGGCAATGAACAAGTGCTTTGTGCCCTGGGCAACATTGCTCGGATAGATGCGGAAGTCCAGGTTGTCCAGCTCGATACCCGCAAGAGCTGCAGTCTGGTTCCGCAGGTCGACGCCATTGACAACAAGGTCGACAACAACAAGACCATAGCCGTCACTGGGCGACTCAATGTTGGCCACATCACCAGTACCCTCATAGCCCGTGTAGTTGCCGCTGTACAAAGCAGCAGCCTCCGCAGCAGCCAGAGACTCGAGATTGAGAAGTGCCAGCGAGACAATGTCTGCATATGCATTTAGGTCAGCGGCAGTGCCAGTGGTATCGTGGGACAAAATGGCGAAACCGGCACCCAGATCCGGCGACAGGCCAAAGTAGCTGGCGTATGCCCCGGCCACGCCATTTTTCGTAAAGACATCGAGGATGGTGGAGTTGGCGTATTGGCCCGCATGGTAAATTTCCCAGGGCCGGCCGACACCGTTACGGAGATTCGACGTGTCTGCAACAGGCTGCAGCCAATGGCGTGTGGACGAGGCCGATACCAGCTCCGATGTGAGCATAGCACGGCCGGCACGTGCCAAGTCGCGGGTTGTCGACAATAGTGAAAGAGCACTGGAAATGATTAGTTTGCGATGAGCAATGTAATTCTCTGAGCTCGACTGTTGGAACTTACGCTGGTTCGCCAACGGAAGCAGCCTTGAGGCCACCACCAAAGACACTGCTCTCAGACGCCGAGTCCAGAAGCTTGCTATGGGTCATATTCAGCGGATTGAGGAAGCTGGCCCCCAGAATATCCCCAAAGCTGGTGGCGCTGCACTTGGCCTTGCCACTCCTCTCCAGAGCGAAAGCTAGCAGCTGGAATGCGGCATTGGAGATAATGGGAGTCGTGTTCGGCAGTGTGTAGGGAGTAGACGCGGCGATCTTGTCGATGAATTCTGAAAAAAACATTAGCCAGATAATCCTTGCTGGTTAAGTGCAGCGATAGCAATGACGAACCTTGATAGTTACATTCTGCACCCAGCTGGCAAGCATTAGCTGCAGAAAGGTTAGCAAGGGCTGATGTTTCAATCCAACATTTTCTGAAAGGGGTTATGGCTTACAGTTACGAATGATACCAGACATCTGGCCGGCCAGGGAGCCGATGGAGACATCTTCCCAGTTCACGACGAGTGCATCTCCAGATGAGTTCGTTGTGGCAAGCTCGGGAAGGAATGCGGTGATTGGCAGCTCCCAGGATCCATCACCCATTTGGATCAGCCACGCATACACTGTAAAGACCTGCGTCAAGGTTCCGGTTGGGAAGACGGTATCAAGGCCGACGGTGTTGCTATCGGCGAGAGACGGCACCGTGTGGGAGTAGTTGAAGAAGATGAAATCGTCGTCACTTCCAGCATCGGCAACAGAGAAGATAGCGAGTGAGAATGACGTCGTGTTTGGCGTGATACATCCAAATTCGTCACTGCACCCAGTTGCAATCAGGTTGTCGAAAAGCTTGTCAAAAGTGGCAGTGGCACTCTGGATGGCAGAAGACGACTTGTCGATACTTGGGATCGGGAAGTATGTGCGCAGAAGAGGACACGGCTGGTACGGTATGTCATTCTGTGCAGACGATGCAGCAACCAAACCAGCCAAAACTGCCGCGGTCGCTGTATATCCGTGCATATTGAGAGTTCGACGATGAAGATGGGAAGACTGATTCTCTGATGATGGGGAAGTTGTAGATGAGCGTTAAAGTGAATTGAATCGTTATGGGACGAACCGCACTTTATATAAGTTAATGGTTACTGATTTGCCGTGTAGATACCTCTCCAAAATGCATTGACGTGCATCTGCCTGGACACCAAGCACCACAGAGGTTGACGTTACTATTTTCGGTGTAAGTGGTGATCTCCACTTTTTTCCATGTCCGTGTCCGCATCCGTGTCCGTATCTGACCGGTGCTCATCTCGGGCTGGTGATCCAACACCGCCTCATGCAGATCCTCCGTTGTTAATTTCACCGTTTTCAGGGGCAAACACTAATTCCTGGCATGATCGAATTTACGGAGTACTTGTGAATAACATTGCGACATCAATCCAGCACATATCAGCAGTGAAACCCGCCCAGCAAAGCGTGGCCTACACGCGAACAACATTAAGAATGGCTGAAGTGGCTGAGGAGACAGCTAAATAGAACTATTTTTGAGAAAATTGATCTCGTCTCTACTTAATTACGTTGTGTTTCTATTGGTTCTCCATCTTTTGAATTGCAAAGACAAATGGTTCGCTGTGTATTTACATGTCTGGTATGTATGCGTCGAATGGTGGCATCGGCCCATCAAACAAAATGTCCATAATGGAAAAGTCCAAGGCGCCCCCAGAATGTGCTGTGCCAAGTTGATCTGCAAATCCCGGTCTCTGAAATAACACAGGGTCGGCAGGTAGACCATGTGACCCAGCAGCCGACGTGGCCGAGCTCAAGTGGGAGACAGATGTCGACGTTGTTGAGGAATTCACCGACCCTTCACCCGGCCCGCTATCCACGGTCTCCGTTGTGGGAGCAAGCTTGGCTGCCATGTGATTCTGATGCCAGGACTCAATGGCCTTGACTCGTTTGAGAAATCGAATAAACGTGTTTTGGTCGTCCACGCCCCCGGCCGTCTTGTTTGCCGTAGCAGACGCAGATTCGAGGCGAAGGGTGACTTGCCGCAATGAGTGCTGTATGTCGAGAAAGTGCGCAAACTGCTGGGTTAGCGGTGCAATGCGCGGATCTCTGACGAGAATATCCAGGCGCACAGCGACAGACAGTCCACAGCTGAGAATTGCCCATGCCGTATTTGTAATGACAAACTCCTCGCCCGGTGTCATGCTCAACACGAAACTTATGAGAGAACGTGACGCGGACACCACGGTGGTCAGGCTCTCTGCCAACTGTGTGCTGTATACCATGGCCGTCTCCATGTTCTTGTTTCCAAAGGGAAATCCGGGGAGAATCATCTGGCCGAGCAACAGCTCTAGAAAGCTGACCTGCAGGGCCAATGTTGCTGTCTCGTTAGTCATTTCTCCTCTCTCGTCGACGATAATCTAGAGCACCACTCACAACAGCTGCTGAGGGGAAATGCAAGGGCAGACTTGAGAGAAGTCAGTCCAGCCTGTATGGCAATAACTCTCTGGTACGCGTCTTCAACCGGGCCCTGCGTCTGCTGTAATATGTCGTCTGTGTCTTCGAAAAGCTCCTGCAGCTGGACAATGTGCTGCACGTAAGTATCCAAAGGGTGTTCTTCCGTCTCAGAAAGCCGTCTTGCGCTGTCCAATATAAATTGGGACCGCGGGAAGATCCTTAGCTTCTGCAAAACAATGGACGAACTTGCATGATGTGAGTGGGTTGGAGAAACCATACGTGGCGAGGACAATTTAACACTTTACTTACATGGACGATAAAAAATATGTGCCAATCAGAGCACGCATTTCCTCGGCACCCCATTGTTCACACGGGCTCTTCGCTTCATGCGGTGCAGCCTTCTCCACGTTCCAAAGGAAGGTTGACTTAGGCCGGTCTAGCCTCAAATCTGAAACTATGCTTATTGCAATATGCAGATGCTGTGTGTACCTTCGGGGTCTTGGCTGATAGTGTGCCCTGTGCATGATTAGTATGGTTGGTCAAATGGCTCGGCATACAAACGATCTTACCAAGCGGTGTGGACAAGTAGTCCTTGGAGCAGGTCTAGGGAAGCCACATTTCCATGGAGCATTTTGTCAGCCACGATTGCGTTGAATGCGCCGCTTAGGTTTCTCTGCAGAACAGTATTGCGAAAACTTGCGGCTGCCAAGACGGCAAGATACAAGCAAGGCCGTTGTTCTTGGAGTGACCGCGGTGAAACATCTGCTGGCAAGTGGACAAACGGAAAATGTGGCAACATTCGGGCACTGTATATCTGTAGCAGTTCCTGTGCTTCGCTGTCGGTAACGGCTCCGGCAGAAACGGGGTCCAATATCGAGGATCCACCGGGAGACACAGACATGCGTTTGTTGTTGACTTCGAGTCGATCATGCTGCTGTGTACCTCTTGATTGTCTGCCTTGCGGTCTGCCATGTCGCGCAATGGCAAAGACGCACTCTTTTCCTAGTCTCAGACAGCGGTCACAAGAACCAGACTGCTGGGTGCGGTCGCATCGTATTTTGGCTCGAAAACACGTCCCGCAAGTTTTTAGTCGTGGAAAGTCGCGAGATTCCATGTTGAGTGTACGTCGTAAGTATGTATGTCAGTGGAAAAGCATATGTGTATGAGGTACAATACGAAACTCGCGATTCTACCAACCAAGGACCATTGCGAGATATGCCACTGCTTATTCTAATGTCACGTGTTGATTTGTAATTACAATCGGATATACGACATAGTCTTAGTACTTGTTGGTGCCCAAACCAGATACCCTTTTTGTTTGTTACCACGTGATCATATCGCAAGCCACTTAAATTATCTCCTTAGGATCAAAAATATGACTTTGTTAGTGGGGCGAACACAAACAAATCGCTGCAAAGGAGCGTGGCGGTGTGGTCTGTGCGTTTGTTGACAGAGTTGTTTACATTGTGATTACTATGTGCTATTTCCTGAAACGAGGGTGACTTTTATTTTTGCCCGTCGGGTTAAGTCACTTTAAGTACTCGTGGTCAAAAACAGGGATTAGAGCCAATCACAGCGTGCGGTTGAACAGAAGTCATATTTTTTATCCTAAAGAGATAATTTCTCTGCACGCCTGGCTTACATCGTTCTCCCAACCTTCCGCCATCAATTTCAAGACGAGTATTTTGCAACACACACGCCGAAATGAAAGGGATACACGAGAATAACGAACCAGAGGACTTTGATTTTAAATATCCACGACATATTCAAGTAAGTCAGTGTATTTCTCTGCCCTTTATACAGTTAAGCTGTCGTTAACCGCTACATTGCCAGGCCTGTTCTAACACTGCTAGTTTCGATTTGGTTGGGCAGCGGTGAGAGGAGTGGCAAGACTTTTCGATGAGACGTATCCACATATCCTCCGGTTGACCATTATTCCACGGCCATGGGACCCGCTTGTGCGACGGTTAATCTTCTACTTGCCAGTTGCAGCCCAGGCCTTTGTGAAAGCTCGCCTGCCAGGGTCTTTCCTGCCACCTGAAATAGCAGTCAAGAAACTCCAGCTCCGGGAAGAGTGTCACGAGATTTTGTTCGACGACGAGAAGCGCATGTATCAAACCTTACAGCCATTGCAGGGTACCGTGATCCCCAATTTCTACGGGGAAGCTCTGTGCGAAGGACGACGCGCATTGGTAATGTCCGTGGTTGAAGGCCCAAGGTTGCATGAACAGATACCGCCACGTATCACTCTGGATGATCTCCGGAGCCGTGTTGAGACTGCTGCTTCTGCTTTGAAATCTTGCAACGCCGCATACAGCGATATCAAGTTGGACAACATTATATTGGTGAAGGACGGTGTTGTACTCATCGACTTGGAGTATGCGTGGATACCCGACGACGGCAACCTCGAGTACTACAACACAGTACTTCCGCTTAAATACGTCTACAAGTACAATGAGTATTTACGCGGCATCCAAGACTCAAATGCCATTGACAAGGATCTTACCCACGACTTGTTTTTCAAGGATCCAAGTATCCTACCGCCGTTCAAAGCCGAAAAGACGTGGTCAACAGATAGTTTTTCTTAATTAGTAAAAGATCTTTATACGAGAAAACATATGTATAACTGAATCCTCAATTAATTATGTTAAGCCGTAGAACTCTACAGTCTATCGTTTTAAAAATGAGCACATAAAACTAAATAATCACTTTGTTACGAGCTGGGTAGCCATTGGCCACACCATAACCAAACTACTGGCCATAGTGTGGCGCGGCTCTCCGCGGCCGCACCAGGGACTCATAAGGTCTCCTCACTTAGGTTATACTCTTTATAATTTATCTCTTTGTATTTCGAATCCTGTTTTTTATCCTGTAAGGATAGACGTCTATATGTACACCCACGCCGACCTTAGGTCTTTATTTTCTGTATACAGACTCAGACAGTTCCCTTCTCGCCCAGAACGACCACATTCTCTGGCGTCACATCACCAGACGTGTCCTTGATCGACGATTCACTGTCTTCCGCCATATACTCGCGAATAACAGTCAGATCCGTGCCGTGGGAGGTTTCTGTGACCTTGCTGAATGCGACCCAGAACAGGCCGGGGAGGGACAAGAAAAAGAGAGCCAGGTTGATGGCGCATGCACCGTCGTAGTTGAAGTCCATGGCCGAGACGACAAAACCAAACGTTGAACCAACAGAGCCGAGCGAGTTGATGATACCCGTGAGGAGGGCAGACTCGTTGACATTGTTCGTCAAGCTGCCCGTGAGCCAGTACATGTAGACGGTGCATAGGGGGTCCGCGATACCCCAGAGAAGGAACAGGAAGCAGGGCAGGCCGTAGCTCTCCTCGGCCCAGTCCAGGGTAGGCGGACTCTTGGTGTAGTGATGCTGGACAGCCTGGCCAATGATCCAAGACGCTCCCGATGTGATGGACACAACACCGAAGCCGATGCGGGCGCGTGTCTTGCGGCTGAAGCGAGTCCAGTCGAGGAGCTGGCCAAAGGACAGAGCGGCAAGCAGACCTCCGAGGTAGAAAAGCATGGAGTTGAGAGCACGCGTCCGGACCGTAAAGTACGCAAAGTTGAACTGCCACTGGTACGACAGGAACCATTGGGCATAGATCATGAAAGGCATCAGGCCAACAACAGTCGGCGTTTTGATCAGGGTCCACAGGATACTGAATGTCTTTGTCAGGGTCGGGGCTTTATTCAAGACAACGGGCCGTCCATCACGGCGCTGGATACGGTTGGCGGGCGAGACGTTCAAGGCAAATGGGAAGCCTAGACACATGATGGTCATCAACGCAACGTAGGTGGCCTCGCTGATCGACCCGCGGTAGGCCTTTTCCGCGTTCAGGGCTAGGCTAATGATGCCACCTATGGATGCACCCAGGTTCTGAAAAGAGAATTTGAGAGACGCTGCAGGTGTTAGCTTTCCAATGGATTTCAATTTGCTGTCGAAATAGTAACAATCACCACTGATCTTGATTCTACATACCGGCAAGGCCTTTTCTGTTCTCTTCAGGGTAGCCCATGATGATCGAGCCACTAGCAACCCAGAGGAAACATGCAGAGAGGCCGCATGTGACAGCACCGAAAAGGAGCAGCCACGACTGTCCGTAATGATCGACAACGTAAAATCCAGCAGCATACGGAGCGTAGCCAAAGGTGCCAATCTGATGGTGTCAATGGTGTTAGACGTTGTCAAGAGAACTGGCAGTAGAGCGGTTTGTTCGATAAGCAGAAAAGTATCTTACAAAAAGAGTCCATTTGGGCGTTAGGTAGTTGCAGAAGATGCCAACAAAAGGCGACACGACCGCGAGGATACCAAAAACAACGGCATTGGCCGCATTGGATGTGCCGGCACTAGCACCACCGCCGGCACCCATTCCGTTCAGTGCACCAAAAATGCCAGGGCACGTGAATGCGGTGCATGCAACCATGACAACGGAGAAAAGAGGCGAACGGTACCAAGACCGGTTCGGCTGCGGCTGCGGCTGCGGCTGCAGCCCATTTCCGTGGTCAGACATTGTGGTGGTTGTTGCTGTCGATGTCGATGTCGTGGTCTGAGGCAGTAACTGTGTAGAGAGAGAATATTGCCGGGGAGAGCTTCCAGACAAAGTTTGCGTATCGGGTACCATTTCTGGACAAGTGAAACTCGTCACTCTTTATTTGAAATTCAACAACAAAAAAGAGGGAGGCCATATTTTTGCCCTCGGCGTCGCATGCAGCACGACAACCTGCATATAGTGGTATCTAGTCCTAATGGGGAATATCCGAGTACTACAGTCCTGACTGGCCGAAAGTGATGAGCAATTGTAGTGACATTCAACGCCATATGGGCCAGTCGGGTAGAGTAGACCAAGGATGCGTCACGGGTGATTGCTTTTTTTTTTCTTTTCTGTCTTCGTCAAGTGTATGGGGAGTTGCCATGTGGTATTGTTGCCGATCCAACTGTTGTATTACCGGCCGGCAGTCAAGCCACTGTTTCCCGGAAATAGAGAAATAGCGTCATCATAGCTGCTATGAGACAACACAACTAGTGCCCATGTACCGCGTAGAATCTTCGACCACCTAAGGACCACGTGTTTGACACATTTCTTATATATTTACTATGTGGGTATCGGCTGGACTATCAAGAATATAGCCATTCTGACTGTTTGAACACCAACCATGCCTCTGCGTATTGGGTAAGCTGCATGTCCCATTTCCTCATTTTATTTTGTACAGTCAACCGCGTGTGTAGTATGTTATACCTCTAACAACAGTGTCAGTGTCGTCGGTGCCGGCCTGGTTGGCAGCGCAACTGTCATCGCTCTTTCTCAGCTTCCGGATGTTGAGGTCATTGCGTTTGAAAAGGCCCCGAGTGCACGAGAAGCTGGTGCATGGATCAGCCTCACGGTCACGGGCCTGAAAGTTCTCACAAAACTGATTCCGCCGGCCGAGATCAATGCCATCTCATACCGGCCGCCAGACCGGGCAGTGTATGTGACAAGGCACTGGCGCACTGGGGATGTCCTGCTTCGAAAGTACTCGTCTGACAGCCTCAAGGAAGACTACATACAAGCTCGCACTCACAGAGAGCCCCTCTTGAAGCTGCTTGTCTCATATGTTCCCGCCGGTGCAATCAAATATGGCCAACGGGTAAGGGACATTGAGCTTGTGTACAAGAAGGACAAGAAAGACGACAAGGCCAATGCAGCGAGTCCGTCCGTGCGTTTGCATCTCTCGTATGTAGATTCAAATGGGACCCACACAAACGCCACGAGCACACAAGACTTCGACCTCGTTGTTGCTGCAGACGGTCTCTACTCTTCTATCCGCCGGTCATTCTGGCAAGATCACACGGTTCAATACAAAGGGGCTGTAGCCTACAGAACAATCTTCCCGGCCACGCTTGTGGCTGGAATCCAAGGCATCCACGATGATTCGTCCGCTTGGCGCCGTGACCGCGAGGTTGTCTTCTTGTCGGAGCTTGGCCTCGGCGTCTATGGTGTCGTGATTATCCGACCCGAGACTTCAGAGTATGTTGCCAGCACCGGGCTACGCTGGGAGCATCCCATTGGGCCAGAGGGCGTGGCCCGGATCCGACGGCTTTACGCGGACTGGGATCCCGTCATCAGCAGAGTCTTGGATGTTGTCGACGGTTTGGATGCCTACCCACTGGACTCGGGACCTTGGCTGCAGCAGCTATCGCAAGCGGGCAGCATCGCATTTGTTGGTGACGCAGCACACCCCACTGCCGGGGCATATGGCGCTGGTGCAGCAATGGGATTTGGCGACTGCTGGGCCCTGTACCGGGCTCTTCTTGCAAGCCGATACTCGGATGTCCATGGTGGGAATACGGGAGTAGACGCCAGCCGGAATGCTGGCCTCCAGTACGACACTGCAAAAGCCCTCCGTATCTTTGAGCAATCCCGTCTCCCATTTCTGCTGCGCGTTGAGCAGCAGATGGATCTGGATGGTCAGGATGCACGGTATGTGGCAGAGGCAGCTGCAGACGAGAAGGAGTGGATTCGGAGGTTTGTGGAACGTAACCCATCCAATAACTGGCTGACCGAGCATGATGTCGAGCTTGAGGTCCAGAATGCCATCATGCGGGATCTGAATATCTTTCCCGGTTCATAGGTATAGTTTGCCCTGTAGGCAAGATTATTTCAAGCATTTAAAGCACGTTGCCAGGCACTTTCCACGCCAATTCTTATTCACTGTCGTCGGGGCGCGACATCGGACCGTAGTTAGTTCTGTGGCCGGATATATGGCCATGAAGATGAACCAATCCCATTAGGCCCTTCCATTACTCATACATGCGAATTCTTTCGTCATTTCACGTTACCCGTCTCGACATGCAACGTAGAGAGAGTGACCCTTACTGAAGGATGACTGCACCACTAATGTTCGCCTGTAGTTAAACAGAGTGACAAAGCACTAAAGGGCTAATGTAACGCCAAATTTGCGGCGTCGAGGCCTGTGCCGTTACCCGTTGCCTGCCGTATAAGCGCTATATCCGGCCGGCGATGCCTATTTGGTGTCATTAGTCTCACTAGCCAGGTCCCCGGCGGTTGCTCCACTTCGCTGGGAGCCTTTTCAGGCGTTGCAATTACTAGTCTCGATGTCGACATCTGTATGCAGTCTACAGGTATTGCATTCGAAGCATGCAATATAATCTCACTGCGTTGGAATATGCGATATTTCTGCTTCCCTCAGTGGCTGTTGTTTTGCCTCATTACTATTAGTTTTATTTCAATTTATATTGCATAGTTATACATTTAATTCATAAGACGAAAATCAGAAGAAAATACTAGAAATACCATTATTGGCATGACACAAGTATGAAATAACGAAAACAATTTAATCAATTTTTTATCACCTTCCATATTCGCGTCGGGGCTTATTTAACCGAATACAACAGGCACTTTTGTTACTACAAAAACTCCTGCAGCACAACATGTCACCAAAACTCAAGATCGCAATCATTGGCGGAGGTCCGGCTGGTCTCGGCGTTGCCATCGAGCTCGCCCGGCTTCCCTTTGTCGACTGGTATCTGTACGAGAAAAAGCCAGTCATCAGCGAGTACAGCAGCGGCCTCACCATCCAGAGAAACACATGGCGTATGCTGGAGCATCTCGGTGCGGCAAAGCACCTGCGGAAATCGGACTTCTTCCGGCCGGCCAACGGACACATTACGCAACACAGAGATGGCCGCACCGGCGACCTCGTTCTCGCCGCCGAGACTAAAGGATCAACCACAACGGCACCACATCACCAGCCATGCCGCGCACACCGTGCTGTTTTGCAGCAGGCTTTACTTAAAGAAGTCGATCAAAGCCGCGTCCACGTCGGCCACAAACTGATCAACCTCGAAGAACTGCCATCAAAGCATATCCGTCTCAGCTTCGAGAACGGGCATGTGGACGAGGTTGACCTGCTTATCGGTGCCGATGGCCTCAGATCTGTATGAAGCATCTATTCAGTTTCAGTAGGATACTCGTTTGAACTTAATTATTTTGCTTACTAATATTTGCACACAGCCAGTGAGAAATTTCTCGTTCCCAGAATACCAGATGTCCTACACAGGTGCAACTGCATATCGAGCACTTGTCCACACATCGGACGCCCTCGATATCAACGGAATGCCTCCCGAAGTCGTTTTCTGGCACGGAACCGACAGCAAATGGGTCTACACGTGCCCACTTGGTGGCAACACATTTGAAATAACATGCCGCATTGTCGAGGGCAAAGATCCAGAAGGCGACGAGAATCGGCTCCGGGCGAGCTGGGGTCGAGAAGCTTCTGTGCCAGAGTTTGTCGCCAAATACGCCGAGTTCTGCCCACCCGTCCAGCAGCTTTTGCAGCTTGTCACCAGCGTCCAGAAGTACGATTTCTTTGCCGGACCGCGACTCGAGACGGTTGTGGCCAGGGGCGGCGTGGCACTTGTCGGAGATGCTTCGCACCCGCTTTCTGGTGCCTTTGGTGCTGGTGCCGGATTTGCTCTGGAAGACGCCTACACACTAGCTGGGGCGTTGTCGTGGGCTTTCCAAGTTGGCGCCGTCCGACAGGCAGATGTGCGTTTGCGGCTGGATTCAGCCCTGTCGTTGTATGACCGTGTTCGGTCATCGCACTATGCAGATCTGTATGGTATTCTCGACGGGTACGGTCAGGCGGAACAACTTATAGCCGCCCAAGCCCTGCCGCCCAACGATGAAATCCGTGCCCGCATTGAGTCTGTTTGGGACCCCAAGCATAACTGGATCTACCACTACGAGGTACGTTTGGTCTGCCACTACCTGGGTCGATTTTGTTTCCAACAAGGCAGAACGAAAACTAACGTACTCAACAGGTTGATGCGACACTTGCAAAGGCAATTCAAAGAATGGAGGACGAGCAGGGTATCGTAAGACTCGAAGCCCGGCTGTGAGACCATTTGTTTTGTAGGATTTGCGAAAAAATAGCGCTTTGATTGGTATGGGACTGTACGATTGAATAATCCGTCTGTCACCTAATGTGTATAATAATTATTCATCCGCTCTCTCTGTGAGTAGCGGATTGAAGAAATATAACCTTCTACAATTCAATACTTTCCGCACACAAATTATCAATTCATTGATTCCTTGTCGTGCTCCCATCTATCGCTAGGACCTCTGACACCCTGTCTACGTAGGTTAATTCTTGCGGTTATTATGCTTAAAATTATTCTGTTGCAATAATCTAGATACCTAAGGGCGTTCGCTAGACGAGTTAGACGCGTCAATCGTTCCACCCGAACGACCGAGAACACCAGTAGGTCTCTAGCTCTCTTAAGTTTACTCATATTGTTTCAAAGGTATTAGGAAGAAGAACTCCTGTCAACTATCCGTATGTCTAGTTATTGGCGAAAGGGTCTCTTAAGAACTAAATACCTTCGTCCAGTCGCACTTCTTGAAGTAGTCCTCCACAGTATCGAGAAACGGGGGCGACTTCAACTAAACTCATATGTCAGTAAACAGCCACTCGCAACATTGTCAAGACAAGTCCAACTTACATCTTGGGGATGAATAACTGTAGGGTCATCTCTGCCCTCGTACCCGAACTCATTCCAATACGCCATGTTGTCTTCAAGCTCTAGCTTTAGTTCGGTCGGAACAGATGGAGGAAAATGCCCTTTCGGCAGAGTGACTACCTCTGCCTGCAGGCCTGTTGCTTTTGTAAATGTCGACGCTAACTCCCGGGTAGTGAGCCATTCTCGATAGCCAATGAGATTCTTCCCAGCGGACTCTTATATGAGAGCTTTGACCAAGGCTCCAGAATCTTCCTCGGCGGCAACAAAAGGGAGCTTGACGTCTTGGTCCATATGCCCGATAAATTGGACTACTCCATCGGAGTTCTTAAGGATGTTAGCTTAGTCGGTACGTATGGAAATTTAGGTCGGAAAATCTTGCCTTGATAAGTTGACTGAACCCGTTCAACGTATAATTACTCAAGAAAAGTCCAGCTTGATAAATGCTGGTCTTTGCCCAGAGGTCCGGGTATACGTCTCTGCCATACTCTGCCGCCTTGGCTTTCGAGTCAAAGTGGTACACGTGAGTGTATTTCCCCTTCGACCATTTCGAGGCGTCCGACAGGGAAGAGAGTATAAATCGTTCCAAAGTTGGGACTTTGGCGGCTGCGTCGATAACGTTCTTTAACTGTTGTGTTTCGTGCTCACCCGCCCACACATTCAGAGGCTGGCCCGGCTTCGCCTTGTTTTTATTGGCAGGATCACCGTATAAGCCCCAGAAGTCACTCACAGCGAAGATGGCGTTCGCACCATCAAACGCTGCCGATAATGCGGCAGGTGTGTCGATGTCAGCTTGAACAACATCTGAACCTCGGGCTGCCAGAGCCTGGGACTTGGTGCTGGAGGTGTCTCGAGTTAGGGCGCGAACTTTCCAACCTGGCTCCTCGAGGAATACACTCGCCACAGAGCCGCCTTGATTGCCAGTGGCTCCGACGATAACGATGAGCTTTGATGAGGACATTGTGGAAACTTAATGGATCGTGAAAATAAACAGAAGAATGTGCTTTTACAAGCCTGGGTGACTTGCAGCCCCTTTTATCTCTTCTACTCTTAGTTCAACTTAAGCCATGGTGGACATTATTAAGCAAGTGAACCATTAAGAATGAAATTCACTGGTGGACAAGGGCCTAGCTACCCCTGCAAGCTAGTCCAAAAGAAGAAAAAGGGTCATCGAGTCTACTGCGTCTATCTCCAGGAGGCGCTTATTTTGCTTAGAGCTACGCCAGAAACGGCAATAAAATCATCATACTAAGTCGCAAGTCAAAATTGTAAATCAACATAAGAGTCACCAGATATAATCTTGAGAAGCCCTTCGGCTTTGAAATACAAAGGCGATCTAAGTTTTACTCTCGTGGCAACGCAGCCTCTCGGGTTGAGAAAGTCCGATGGCTTTGAAATCAACGGATTATCCTATGAAGACGGGGCTGGAAGTCTAAATCTATGAAAAGATAATTATTTCACCGATGTTGCTACACAGATTCCAATATCGAGCGTTGCTTTCACCTTGGCACTGACTCGGTTACTGGGATATTTTAGTATGTTTCCCCTAATTGGCAGACAAGCTGGAGAGCTAGTACATTTCAAGGACAGGCCTTGTTTATTTCCGAATTCGTGGCATCCAGTATATAAATCGTACTGTAGGATAAAATGGAGCACAAATACGGCTACGGGATCTAGGTATGCTCATCAGGATATCGTAGACTCTCACGCTAACCTCTTCCCGTGATTCCGAACCACCTATCGTTACCGTGGGAAAGGCCTCAATCTGTTTATCCGCGCCAGTCTCCCAAGCTTCTGGGCGAGACTTTATTGATCCGTCAGCGTCTTGAGACGTGGTGGTCAAGTGGGACTACGGGTCATTTTCGGCACTTTGGTGGTTTGCCAGTCCTCGCGGCCCATATGTAAGTTAGAATCAATCAATCATCAGCGAACCACAGCGGACGGGAAAGACATGAACCTGTGGGTGGTAGTCTAGTGAACAATGGTTGTATAAGCCTAACTCCTCATCCCACTGGCCGCTAGTTCTTCCATTTATCTTCCCCCATCTAGACTTGTACCATAATTCTCTTTTAAACAACATCTTTTGCATCATGCCTAACCCGCTTCGTACGAGACCGAAATCAGAGTTGACGAATAGCACGAAGTGTATGTAAATGTTGACAGTGCCAGTGCTAACCAGGCTACTATTTTAGGGGGGAGAGAGTGTAGCCCTGGTACCAGAATTTGACGAACTTATAAGAGCACTTATCCTCCTCTTGGCGCTGGGTACGACAGCGGAGGTGGTGGATAGCTCCTCGATATCGAGAGTCGCATAGGTTCACCCCCCCTCCTCATCCTCCAGTGGTTGCTTATTTCCACCAACTCCTTGCAGCCGTCCACAGCCCATGCCCATTTCGCAAGAAAACCAGGGGTGGCCTCCCAGTTCTGCATCTCATGCGGTTCGCCCCAGACGATGAGTCCCCTGCGCCCGGCGGTGACTTCATCTGTATCAGTTAGAGGCGAAAGGGTCAGGGGCTGTCCAGGCTCGGGGACGGTGGCAGGAACGAGCGTGTCTGGTTGCCTCGGGGTCGGTGTGGAGCTTATGAGTTCGCCGACGAGGTCCTGCATCAGCTCCCAGGGGTCGAAGCGGCCTTCGTACCTGATAAGGTTGTCGCGGACGCTGGGGAAAGGGATGACGTTAATCCAGGCAGAGTGGTAGCGAGTTGCTTGCATGATGGTTGGGACGAGGGACGGGGGGATGGTGGGGCTGAGGGGGTAGAGGGTCGTGTCATCGCGGCAGGGTGCGGTAAGGGTGCATTTGGTCGGATCAGTGGGCAGAGTCTTGAGGGTACGCTTGTTAGAGATCAAGGCGCGGAAGACGTTGTACTGTATGAGATGCAGGAGGTGGTCCGAGGAGAGGGGAAAAGTAAAGGGCTGGTGGTCAGGTGGGTGCATGTAGGCGGTGAGTGGTGATCCTGGAATGACGACGGTACCCTCGGCTGTGGAGGCCAAAATGCTCGTGTACGTGCGAGGCGGTCGAGGGGGGAATTGCGTGGTTGTTGCGTCTGATGCCGGCGAGATTTCTTGGAGGAGAGAATGGCCGAGCTCGTCGAGGCGCCAACTTCTGACCTGGAATGGGCGCGACCGGTGAATAGTCCCCGAGGCTCTACCCTTGAGCCGTAGTCCTGTAGGGGTTTTTGAGCATAGTACGGGCTATACTTGCGAGGGGCGGACTTACGGTGTGCTCTTTGGTTCTTCCGGTTCTGGATCCTCCTGCGCTGCTTGTTGGCCTCGGCCGCGGCATCCGCGGGACGATTGTCGGTCGGTTTCGCTTCGCCTTGAGGCCAAGTCAGCCCAGTTACGGCAGTTACGGCATCTCCCATCGTCCTGGTTTAATGAATGCCTAATTCTGTGTATTATCGTGTTCGATATATTAGTTGTAGGAGTGAAGAAATTAGACGGACTCGTCTTAATATATCGGCCGCCCCCTTATGTATGCTAACGTAATAGGGCCCATAACCCGTGAGTTCGGCCGAAAAAAAGCGCCATCGAGTGCCCACGTACAGGAAGTCTAGGCCGGAAACGGTAATAAAGTCATCAAACTGAGTAACAGGTCGAAGTAATAAAACTTAAAAGCATGAAACTAAATCGTAAAGCGTTCTGAGTTCTACTCATGGCGTACCCGGACATTAGGGGTGAGAAAAATCCGTATGCTTAAAAATAAAAGTATTTGCAACGGCGACGTTTCTGCACTTCCTTGGTTGGAAGCTAAACCACTCACCAGCCCTCACCAAGTCGTAGGCCAAGCAGGTCGCACCTTGAGTTGCGGTTTCCTTTTTCCTTTTTCCTTTTCGTATTCTTGAGCTATTTATCGTACCGAGAATACAAAAAGGAAGAAATATATGTCAAATGGCAGAAACCTCATCTAGCACAGATGGGACAAAATTTATACAGTAGGAGCTCATTTATGACACACGGCTAATGTTAACCAAATAGGACGAGCGACTCGGTCGCAAGCAAGGCAATCGGAACTATTGCAATGGGGTGAGATACCCTGCCCTTCTCCTCACACCGCCGCTCACCTGAATAGCTAAGCATATTGGCGACTAGGACAGCACATTCCGTGCCATTCTGCTGGATGGTCTCATAGTAGGTGGAGGACATGATGGCCATCGACAGGACTCCTGATCACGAATCCTATCAACCTACCTCTTCAATTCTGGTTGTGAATGTGCTTACTAATTTTTCTCTGTCTCTTCTCCCTACAATTCCTGTAATCTCTCACTTTCTGTTAGCGCACGGACTTCGGATCAGAAGTCTCACTAGACTTGTCCGTCAGAAGGTGACCTGGTCACGCGACGTATCATATGCCGAAGACACGTGACCGACACATTCAAGTGCTCCTGGGATAATATCGATAATATCGAGGTTTTTATAGATTTAGGCACAATTCTACACAGACAACATAATAATCATCACCCATTGGCCATATTCTGTCATAGTCCGTTTATCTAATCTACGAAGGCTCACATACATAATAGGGCCAGTTTATCCCACCCCAACTCACTACATTTCAATTTTCACACTGTCTATGTTGTTTTTATTTCCCCTCTTACTTGCGGCAGTATTGTAAATTTCCCCCCGTGGTCGTAACCTTAACATCGCCCGGATAGGGAGCCGGCAGTTTTAGTTATAGTAGGTTAAGCTCTCCGGCCACCTGGCACGCGGCCCACAAACCTGGGACAAAAGCCTGAGCTGAAAGCAGGCAACGCGTTGTGCCGGCAGCGTGTTATTCATCTCGTCAAGACTCTGCGGCGGCGACGCCATCCCTCCTGGCCGTACCGGATGCTGAGCATTAACAGGATCGCCGGCAACGCCGGCGGTAATATAAAGTGTGTCAAGGCAGTGCTGGGCGTTCTCCTAGTCAACTTTACGCAGCGCCTCGTCAATGTGCTGCCAGGTGTCGAGATGGATGCCTCAGGCGGGGGCCTTGTAGCCTACACGTAAGCCGCGCTTCTGTGCCAGCAGTCCCAAACAGAGCATGTTGCTGGCCAGTGAGTCGACGTCCGACGAGAGGGAAGTAGGGTCAGGAGGGTAGAGCGCCGACGTGATTTGAAAAATGCTGACTCGCAAAATGGCGCAGAGGATAAACCACAACTGCGCCTCGACGAGGCGCTTTTCCACCATGGCTGCATCCTTCAGCCGGTCGTAGGCCCCAAATGGCTGCAGCACCACGAGCTGCAGGCCGAGCGTGTCGGCCTTCTTACGGACAATTGAATTCACCCTCTCCCACGTCGGAATAAAAAGATAATAAGATACTGCTTTTTAGATACAAAACATCAAGCTAATTGTTCCGTGAACATTCAAATTTCCGAGTTATTGAATTTCATCGTACCTCGTTATTTCACACTAGCTAATGAGTTAATCTTTGTGAATTTTGTTTCGCCAGTCGAATTTGTCCTGCTGGCCAAGACAGTATGCGTTTGTTAGGGAGGATGGCCTCAAATCCAGAGATAATATGTTCTGGCCAACCTGAAATAATCCACCCATGCTCTAATTTTCCAAGGACGATAGCCCAGCAGGCAAAAATGGCGAGCGAGAGAGGATTCCTCTTCTTTAGTAGATATATAAACCCGTCGGACAATCGATAAAGCCATGCGAATGGGAAACTGCGGTGAGGATCTTGAGCTGCCCGTGTTGGGGAGTCCACATCTTCACTGCCAGCCGCGGCCATCCAGAAAGTCTCGACGCTATCTATAGCTTCAGTGCACAGAGATGTGACCTCGGAATTTCCGGTCCGCGCCGCCAAATCGCGGAGGTATTCTATGTATTCCTGGTATGGTGCAGTATCTTCGGGACTTGGCGGCACCGGATTTATCCTGACGGAAGGATCCGCCCTCGTGTAGATAAGCGGCTCGTATCTCGGCGTGAGGGGCTCGGGATCACTTGTTGTGTTTAGTTCGCGGATTGATCGAACCCCGCGTATTAATACGAAAAAGTCGCCCGGGTCGTTGTTGCCGAAAGCGATGTACTCGTTTTGTCGTGGCCCGAGGGCGAGATAGAACAGCGTTATTAGCACGGCCGACGCATATGCTGCTGGGTAATCTGCTACACCCAACGTAGAGAGCATTGAGGTCGCGCCTTGCGTCCCAACGTCATTGTGTCGTATGGCGCGGTTGCTCAGTTCAAGGCGACGGCGGGCGCAGAGGCGGGATTTGTGTAAAGCGGCGAAGCCAAGGATTAAATGGAGGATATGCGGATGCTCGAATGCTACCTGAGGCAGCTGGCTCGTCCAAAAATGAGATCGTGCTTCATGGGTGTGAGTCACTACACCATAGCCCATTATGGTGACATAGTGGTGCCAGAGCTCCATGTCGACGTAGCCGATGTGGCTGGGCGGTGTGGACGGCCCAGCAGCTAAGAAGTGTCGCAATTGGCTCTCCACGGTCGCCAAGCGCTGTGACAGCAGCTGAATCTGATGTGACTGCGGATCCCGTGTTCTGATGTGGGAACATGGGTCCTCTGACTCTTCTTGTACTTCCGTGCTGGCTTCGGTGATGCCCCTAGGCGGAACAAAGCGGACTCCCCGCCTGTAAGGTCTGTCTGGATCTCCAACGTTCGCGATTGTTGGCGGAGCGATTTTTAACGGTGTGCTGCATAAAATGTCCCGTCGGATGCAGTTAAGACACACTGGGCGGGACTCGTCGCACTTGATCTTCCGTTGCTTGCACTGCAGGCATCCCAGCCGCGACTTGCGGTGAATTCGCCGCTGCCGCTCTTTGCTGACATCACTTGCGTCCATTCTGCGCGCCTGTCGTTGAAATGGGTGGGCTGCCCGTATCGAATGCGTTTAAGTGTTCGTATAACCGTATAGATTGTCAGGTACCCGTTGTATTAGTATCTCTAGAAATCTCAATTGAATAATGGGGATTCTTCAGTCTCGATAATGCCCGACTTGCCATCACATGGTCCTGGTGCCTTAGTCAGTCTGTGCAAAATACGCGGTGTTTTATGCACTACTCCACAAAAGGCTTTCTTGGGTCGATCTATACTTAAAACACCCTAGCGTCAGATTGATGTTCTTCAGCATCGTATTCAAGCTCTAGCGTATTTCCTAATCGGGTAGGTTTATGTACGATGTACGATCTTACTAGGGACTACTCAGAGCCCGCCTACATAATTCTTAGCATGCTTACACATAACATCGGGGTTCCTTCACTGCCCTATTACCGTCGGTTGGTTTACGAGTACCATGTCAGTATTACAGGTGCACTCATTGTCGGCGATGTATGTGTTCCTTTCGTTTGGTAAGGAAGGTTAGGAAGAGACGCCTTAGTCGATTGTGAATGAAAGCTTGCCAGGCGGCCAATTTCGTTCTCTTAGCATAGTACTTGGTATGTGATTGGAGTAACGTAATACTGCGTGCGTTATAATCACGATAGAAGACCCGTGTAAGGAATGGAAGCTTGAGATTATAGAGCGATGGAATTCGGATAATCTTATCTAGAAAATTCGTTATAAGTAGTCCTAAGGCTTGGCTGCTTGACTACTCAATGCTATAATCTCATGGGGAACCGTGATGGGTACTTAAAATGGAAAATACGTTCGACACAGTTTGCCGTCACTTTTTTCGGCCCAGCCTTCACTTCCTACACACTGGGGGCACCAGAGCACATCGCCTGGATCATACTTGTTCTTGATGTCGCGCAGACGACCATAATTAGGCCCAAAAAAGGACCATTGCCAGCCAGGCTCCAAAACATTTGCCTTAAATTCCGGAATTAGCAATGTTGCACTCTAGCTTTCGCGTGTCACGATGACGTACCTCATTCATGTAGGCCCCAGAAGCGGGCTCAAGCTCTCGCAGTGCGTTGAGCTTGTTGTATGTCACGTCGTTCACGATTTTGGCAGCGACCGGCTCTGGCAGCAGGTCTTTCCAAGTTCTTTGGGTGATGAAGTGGACTATGGTGTCACGGAAAGCAGGGTTGAGAGAACTGTTGACCGATTTGCGGCTCAAAGTCATTGTGCCAGAGACAGCATTGTTTGGCAGACCGTCCTGTTTACTGGTGTCAGCCGGAAACTACCGTATGGATATACCAACATTTGACTTACTGGTGGTGCAACTGCCTGTGGGCCGACTTTCTCGAGTGTCTCTGCTAACAAATCCTCGTTTTCAAGCACAGTCCGCCGCGTTATTAATCGAGATGCCGTAATGGTCTTCGTTACTCCCATGGAACCGGTGTCGGGGAGCCATTGGATGAGCGTTTCAAGGGACGTCAATGGCAATCTTGTCAATGATATTGTAGCGGTGCCGTTGGATCCTTCAACAAGCTCCTGAATCGGGCGGGTGGCATTTTCAAACGTCGTGTTGGTCCCATCCCATATGAACAATGATCCAGAGAGGGTAAGAGAGGCAGTGGATGGGGGTCCTGCGATAGTGTAGTAGCCATGAACACCTTGATCCTGCATGTCGGGGAGCAAGGCATGCACTTTTGCGATTAACCTCCACCACGCCTTTGGAGACGTGCCATTACCTGCGGTTATTGAGAAGCGACTGATGATCATCCCTGGCATTGGATAAGCTTTGACTGTCAAGTTCATGATAACACCGTAGGTGCCGGCTCCTCCACCGCGTATCGCCCAGAATATGTCCATATACTGGTACTCATTCGCAGTGATTACCTTGCCATTGGGCGTAACGATGACTGCTTCGAGTATGTTGTCGGCTCCTTGGCCGTATTGGCCAGTCATAAATCCATGACCTCCGCCCGTGGCCCATCCGACAACACCAACATCCTTTCCGGAACTTGTCAGCAACATCTACACCGTACTGGTGCTCAGAGAAACGGGCCTCAAGACATACCATATTGGTACCACCGACGGCGGTGATGTTGTTCTGAATCCCGAACTCAAAAAGCTCGCCGTCTTGCACTCCAGCGCCGAGAGTGATGGCCATTTGGCTGGCTCTTTGGGTGTTGTTTCCCTGGCTGTCCTGGGCGACGAAGTTCTCGTGGAAAACCATGTTTTTGAGGTTGTGCGTCCAGATGCTACCACAGCGCAAAGTTAGACTATGACTCACGTTCAGACAATCTTGGACCTACACACCCTAAACTGCCGTATCCTAAATTCCTGTCGTTGTTGTTAGCATCTTTAATACAAACTCGGGACACAAAACCAATGTTCTAACCTTCCAGCTCCATTATGACCAGTGTTTTTAATTGCCAAGCGTAAGTTTTTATCCCTTGCGAACTTGAAAGCCGCTTGCACATCCGAAGCTTTCGTAACATTGACAACATATGGCGGAAGAAAGCCAACAGTGCAGCTCTTTGCCCCGGCGTCTGGATCGCCAAGGATGCCGGTACCATTGGGATAGATAGGATTGCAGCTGTAATTTGACCAAGTGTATGCCACGCTGGCAGGGTCTGCTGAGTGGAATGCGGGATTGCTCCAATTGGACAGGACTATATCGCAAGCAGTCCGGTTATAGCTGGGCTCTGAGGGATAACATACGGAGCCCGGCGGCTGGAAGCGTATGAGACGGCCCGAAATCGTATGATTGAGAGCATCCCACTCTGAGGTAGGCGGCCAACACGGCTCAGATGGTACCTGCGTCACGTCAGCGCAGTTCGTTCATGCTTGCATCGCCAAGAAGACGGTAAGTCTTGATACTCACGCATTTGCAGTCGTCCACAGTTACCGACTCTGCCACCCTAAGGAGTAGAGCCACGAAAAGCCACGAGAAATGCATGATGACAATATAAGGTTGTCTGGTAGGCGATAGAAGCGTAGTGATTGAGAAGTATTGACATATGGGATGTCATCTGCATCCTATATTTATACGTATCTCGTGCGGGCCAAACAACACCAACGGAAGCCTAACAACTGTTGCGACACAGCTGTTATGGAGACCGGATATCCTGTCCTAGCCCAAAAAAAGTAATTGCAATACGAATAATACGCGTTCCAAGCAGGCTCCAGCGATGGGATGGATGACGTAGTAATGATGGGAACACCTCGCCTTGAGAAGCAAATGAATGCAAATGAAGATCTCGGGTCGAAACCGAAGCCGAGTAATTAAATATATTGGGACCAAGTACTCGAGAGCCGGGGCAATGATTATTAGCAGCGGAACCTCTTTTGCAAGAAATAGGATCGGTATGGGCGTATTCCTAAATAAGCAATCAAAAGCGAAGATCAAGCTAGGCCTGGGTGCTGGTTTTTCTTAACGCCGTCTAGGGTTAACACATGCATAAGTGCTCTTGCTAGCTATTATTAACCCTTCTTTGTATTGTTCAACTGCGCCTCGCGTTTTGACGTGGCCGAGAAAGCGCGTCAGTGCCTAGGCAATTTCCCGTATCGTGGGAGGTCATCTTCTTATCCACTTCACTGCTGTATACTTGTAGGTCTCAGCAGGCCTCGGGACATTAATAAAGTCTTCTTGTCACTATGTGACAACTTCCAACGGCGTACTTGGGCACCAAACATATTGCCGAGTTCCTGGTTGGCAGTTCTACATCTACTGCCACGTTTGAACTCTAAGAGAGCCCTTCACCATATTTTTCATCCTTCCTGAAACGAGTGGACACATGTTCGAAGAGATAGCTGTTATATTTGATGACGACCCGGCCGATATACTTGCAGCACTCATAAGGAACGAACGCGACAAGAAACGTGCTGCCGTAGCTGCTAACGCGACGAGAAGCGTGCTGCCGTAGCTGCTAATGTATCTTACGTCTATGCCAAGAGAAACGTATTAACGTATTAACATGGGATGGGATGCCTCCCCGTCCACCTCAACACCTGCTAAGTAAATAGTGAAGCGTATCAGTGCCTAAAGCAAGTCATCTTTTTACCATTCTGCAGGATACTCACTTTGTTAGCGGACACGTTTACGTGTCTTGTATTCTTGATCGCAGGTCTCATCAGCCTACCTCCTCTGCTTGTGTTGTGAAAGTGCTTACTCCCTTAGTCCCTTCATGCCTTAATCTTCAGGCAGTAACATTCCTCTAACCACCATATCCACCACTAGTATCTAAGCGCACAGACTTACGTTCAGAAGTCTGGCTTAGCCTACCGGGGAGATCACTTCTTGAAACAGTATCCTTTCATTAAGGCTCCGTACCATCGTATTTAACCCCGAGAATATTTCCTAATCGGGTAAGCAATTTACGACAATTATGTGGTGTTTTCTCCCAGAATAGTAGTAGCTTATTTTCCACGCATCTCGTGGCCACCATGAGCTCTGCCGGCATCATGTACACAAGGGTGTCGCTTGCGCCATATTTACCCGATATTTCCGAGACACGTTCTTGACGGGTTTATGCCTTGCCTCAAAACGAGGTCCAGGTCTTTTGGGCATCCCTCGCCATCAGCATCAGCTACGCCAAACCCGGCTTTTATCAGTGTGGCATCTACAGCTACCAAGATACCGTAAGTACATTAGGGTGATAAATTCATTTGTCGCATGGACTAACGATTTGTCTCGTGGCAAACTTGGAAATGCGTACTTTTACTGCAACGAAATTGCCGGCCAAACTGATTTCTTTTCCGGTAAGGGACAAGACTCCTTTGAGCATTTTAAATTAATGATATTAACTAACATGTACGCAGGATTCGGCACTGCTTGGGTTTAACACAGCAACGTCCTGCTCAGCGGATGCGGCGGCGGAGTTACGGCCTGGAAGGGATCCATACTCAACAGGTTGATGCGACACTTGCAAAGGCAATTCAAAGAATGGAGGACGAGCAGGGTATCGTGAGACTCAAAGCCCGGCTCTAAGACCAAATTTATTTTTTTTGTATAAATGTACAAGATCATGACCACGTTCTTTAATTATGTAGCAAAGAAGAAAAAAAAATGAAAATGAAAATGAAAATGGGATATGAAAGGTTCGAATGTCGTAGAAGGTTGCATTGGGCTGTTGCCTGTCTGGTTACCAGGCCGCCGACGATCGAGGTACACAGCGAGTACAAGCACAGCACAGATCACTAACGCATTTGAGCTAGTCAGTGTGTTAATTATCCAGCAAAGCCTGTGAGTTATACTCGTTCTTGCTGACTGACACTTACCTTCTCGTGGCAAAGCACGCAGGCTGGAGCATTGGCTCGCCGTGGCCGCGGCTGAGGTGTGATTTGCTCGTCTAGTTGTGCCCAGACGCAACTGCGTGCCCCCCTTTGGCACTGGCAGCAACTGGGCTTGCTTTCATCACATTTGATCTAACCTAGAATGTATGTTGGCAAGGAACTTACTGAACGCATTGACGAATTGCCTCGTTCGGACTGTAATTCAAGGCGTAAGGAGAAATTGTCTATTTTAATCGGACTAAAAGATAATTGCTTGGACCTAGTATTAGTGAACCGTCGTATTGATGCACGATGTCTTCCTTCTAAGGCTTCAAGGGGGGTTTTTGTGAGTCTTTCTCTCCCTAAATATTTTATTAGAAAAATGTTTCCTTAGAACACGCTAAGTCAACCAGAGTCTGTTTTTTTAGTGCGGCATTTGAACATGTTTCTCCGTAAAATTCATTCCGAATAATTATTTAAAAAAAAAGGAAAGAAATACAAAAAAGGCAATAGTGAGCTTCCCTACTAAGTCAAAGCTCACCCCTTGCCGCGATCACTGTCGCCTGCCTCCTGTTGCGCTTCTGATCAAAGGTCCTATAGCAGGGCTACGCCAGCCAACCTGCAGGCCCGTGGCCCGTTACAAATAGTGCGGGATACCTTGAAGTGTGACGGGTAATGGCTGAAAGTGTTTTATTTATGTAAATGCCTTTTATTCGTAATTGGAATGATCAATTATTATCGGTATAGTTATTACCGTGTCTGGCACTCGATTAACTAAGATATTGCCGTAGCATGCTTCGTACAATCACTGGCACCTCACTGTCGTTAACGTACCCGCCGTAACACGTTCGATTCTAAAACCCTCATACTCAAATGAAACGTTTTATTTATTTAAATGCCTTTTTTCGTAAGTAGAATTACCAATTATTATCGGTATAGTTATAACCGTATTCGGAACTCGACTAACTAATATATTACTGTAGCATGCTTCGTACAATTATTGGTATGTAAATGTCTCTTTCGGATATCAGCCGTAAAGAGGACGGCTTAAACATGTTGGGGAATAAATGTTGGGGAATAAATGCTTTATAATAGACTACCAAGTGAGGCCACCTGGGGCTCTTAATCCACGACTCCTTAATCAGTACATATCTACGAGGTTATAAAGGCTACGCACGCTGCCAAGGATTTATAACAGCCTAGCAGATCATTCTCTATCAACAATCTCTCTTCTAAGTACTTCGTCTATCAACTTATCTTACAGTCCGTGATCTTCAGCTCTTAATACCTACGACATTCTTCGCTTCTAGCATTCCCTACTTTAAGGCCTGCCCACCATGGTCTTCATCAACTCTCTTGTACTCTACGGTACTTTTCTGCTCTATGTTGCAACGATGGTGTCGGCAGCTTGCAATGCCGATAACTGTCTTCGTGGTACGTACGAACCTGTCACGATTTCTAAAATTGCTCTGACCTCCAACAAATCTAACGGGTCTCCCACTAGCCGTCCGAGCCGCTGAGTGCTCCTCCTACTTCAAGGTGACAGGGTGACAGTGTCGTGAGTAATACGCCGTGTTTCCTTTTGTCCAATCGGAAAAGTACTATATCCGCCCCTATACCGGATACTGATATACATATCGTCAGCGTGACCGACGTTACCAGCACGCAGACCATAATCCCTACCGCTATCCCAGCCTACGCGTCCGCCTGTAAAGGCAGCGCCGCCTACTCAAGTGCATGCTCGCGCATTGGCGTCACGCATACAACAATAACGACCAGTGCCTCTAGTACGCCCATTATCTGTCCTCCCGTGACAATGAGCTGCAATGGCGGGCCGTGCCAGGACGTGCTTAGCGATTAAAACAACTGTGGGGAATGTGGTAAGGTGGTGAGTGACTCTCTTTCTTTTCTCACCCATTTTCGTCCATCTACATGCATCGAGCACCTTGGAACATAATAACTGACACAGCCTTCTCTGAAAGTGCCCGTCTGGCGTCTGCGTCAATGGCCAGTGCTCCGCCCCGGTCTGTTCGGGATCAACCTGCCACAGCCTCAATAGCTGCGGTGCGAACTGCTTCTGCTTCGAGACCTCGGACGGCACCGGCTTCTGCGGCCCCAGCGAGTCCTGCTCTCCTCTTCCTGACTGTACTTCGACTAGTGACTGCAAAATCGGCTGGGTCTGCGCAACTGGCACATGCTGCGGGAGAAATGTCTGCCTACAGAGTTGTGGTGTCCCTTTAGTACCCCGAGGGCTGGGTGCCAATGGGAACACCACGGAACTATATACAAATGGTTGGGTTACCCTGTAACGGGCCACGGCCCCGTGGGTTGGCTGGTATAGCCCAGCCATAGGACCTTTGATCAGAAGCCTAGTAGCTGGCCGCTGGCAGTGGGGGACATCTGATTAGAACTCCGTTAAGGGTTACCGCGCAATAGGAGACAGGCGATAGTGTTACGATGACGGCCACGGACCCGTGGGTGGTCTAGAACGGCAGAATCATGGACAGCTTAGAAAGATGGTTAGTATTACGATTTACAGAGTGTGCTAGTACTCTGGCCCTCACTTCGCTCGCATTTAACAAGTTAGGTGTTAATCACCCAAATCGACCGATTAGCCAAATCGACGAAATCTCGAGATATTCTCTTACATCGTATATGTTTGATTATTTCTGTTACAAACCAAGTTGTAAAATATGAAAAATTATTTTGTATCATTTCCTTGATGTTGTTTTGCCTAGCATAACAGTCGCTCTTTCCTTTTTATTGAGCCTGCACAATTTTTTTGAAACAATAAGGAAAGAACGCTTTCATATCCAGCGTCTGTGATGGCAGGTGCCAGCAGCGATATTAAACAGGAAGGAGCAACCCCAACGCAAAACAAAAAATGTGTCCAGTGGGATATATTTCCATACAAGCCCACCAAATTTTCGGGGCATATTCTGGCGAGACCCAGTCAAAAGACGATGCTCACTCCATCCTACCACCCGCGCCCCCAATGCCGACGACAATCTGTACCCAGTTTCGCGACACGTACATCTCTTCAGCTCCACTCTGTGACGTTAAATCTGTACGAGTTTTTCACGACAGGGCCAAAGGCATATGTCGCGGCATACTGCTTGGGTACAAAAACGGTGGTGTGCGTGCCCTAGGAGAGTGCCGTCTCTTTGTAGACGAAAGCTGGGTAGTGACAGGTCCGGCCGCAATCTGACATCGGCTGCTACGATACCAAGCATACAGATGTGCGCACCAAGATGGGGTAGCTGTTTACGTGGCTCATACTACACGGCACTCTCACGAACAAGATGGATGGAAGTGTCACAATATCGGCCAAGGGGTTCTACACTTCTACTACACGACAAACCGCTGGTACACAATGTCATATGAGCCAAAATAACTGTGTGTGAACGGCCTAAGAAATACCGACAACCAAGTGCGAAAACGACGGGAGCAAGCGTAGTTAGAAACTACCGTGTTCTCTTATGGAACGAGCTCGTCCGTCGTGACGACGCGTCTCCTCGGCAGCAACACTGGCAGATCCGATGGCCGATTTTTACAATCGTGTCCGCCCAGGCTCTAAGTCGGTGTGTACGGTATTTCCTTACTTTCACAATATGTACTATTCTGTACAAAGGGCCTGCAAGGCCAGCATGGCATTCTTCCCCCGGCATGCCACTCACTTGGACGCCTGCTTTGGCTCGCCGTCGCCGTTGACGCCGTTTATGCCGTTTGCGCCATCCGTCGTAGCAATGGACGCCTCCTTCGTCTTCACCCGATAGGCTGCCGGCCAGATGCCTTGCTTGCCGGGGCTCAGGATGCCGTTAGGGTCGAGCGCGTCCTTGATGCGCTCGTTGAGCTTGCGCAGGCATCCGCCATTGAAATCGAACTGGTCGGCGACGATGTCCATGTAGTCGACGTGGGCACGGTACTCGCTATAGCCGTGTTTGCGGGCCATGGAGACGAGGCGGCGAAACAGGACGCCGGCCTGGCGGCGGTCTTCCGCGGACTGGCGGTCGAAAAAAATCATGGTGATCATAACGAGGTGGCGCGGGTAGAGGTGGAGGCCGCCAAAGTAATCGAAGCCGTGCTCCACGCAGAGGGCCTTGGCCTCGTCGTAAAAGGCCTGGGCCAGCTTACCGTCTGGCGGCAGCACGGGCGAGAAGCCGAGGTGGCCGCCATCGAGCGACTTATACTCGACAGCCTTGAGCACTTTGAGGCTAGGCGTACCCGTCTCGCCGGTGCGTGCCTCGAGCGGCATGTCGGTTGGGCTCAGGTACCGTTTGCCGGCGGGCGGGAAATAAGCCTTGGACGTCATGCGTGCGCCGGGCAGGCACGAGAAGGCGGCCTCGCAGCGCTTAAGATTGGCGTCGACGATCTCGCGTGGGCCGTAGAGCGCCCAGCGTGCCGACCAGTAGCCGCAGCCGAGCTCCTTCTGGATCTCGCGGAGGCGGTCGTCGGGCACGGCGCCGGGGCCGCTGTACCACTCGCTGCGCGGCTTGGACTCGACCATCTTACGCGGCAGGTTGCCGATGAGCGGGTGATTCTGGACGGCGTCGTGCAGCAGCAGGTCGCGGAAGGCGTCGAGCATGGGCGCCAGACCGTCCTCAGACTCAATCTCGACGTTGCAGGTAATAAAGCCCGCGGGGCTCGGCGTGGCCCAGAGGCTCAACTTGGTGACGATGCCAAAGTTACTCTGGCTGAACATGCCCTCATACGAGGACCCGAAGCCGCCGCGGAACAGCGGCCAGCACGGCGACCCATCGATAGCGCCCATGCCCGTGCGTACGAGCGTACCGTCAGCCAACACGACCTCCATACCGCAAATGTGGTTCGAGTGGTCGCCCGCTGGCGTGTAGCCCCAGCCGCGGTCGAGCGCGTTGCCTACGACGGAACCCCAGCCCAGCGCCGGGCACGACATCCATACGTTCTTCTTCTGCTCCTGTATGGCGCGATACAGCTCAAAAAAGGTGACGCCAGGCTCCACCGTGTAGTAGACAAACTTGTCGTTCACCTCGAGCACGCGGTTCATGCGCTGCAGGTCGATAATGACCGAGCCCTTGACGCGCGCCGCCGGGCCGCCGTAGCCCAGGTTGCGGCCGCGCGACACCGTCCACAGCGGCACGCCGTGCGCGTTGCACACGCGCAGCACACCCTGGACGTGCTCGACGGTCACCGGGAAGAGCGTGGCCGCGCTCGCGCGCTTCTCGCGCTCCTCGGCCGGCGCCAACTCCGCGTAGGGGTCGGCGTACCGCCCCGCCTGGTCGCCGCCCACGAGCACGCCGTTGGCGCCCAGGATGGCGCGGAACTCGCTCAGCACTGTTTTCCACACGGCCTCGTCGACCCCGGGCGGCCGCACCTCGTCGTTGGGGTCGGCTGCCGCCGTGGCGATCCACTTGTCCATGACGGCGTCGGCCAATTTATTTTCATTGTCGTGCAAGGCGAGAGAAAAGGGGCGTCGTGTCGCCATGGTGGTATGGGGTGTGGCTGTGGGCGGGCGTAGGGCTAGGGTTGGGCGTTGGGCGTTGGGCGTCCGTGGGTATTGATCTGATCTCTGCGGGATTTCTTCTCGGAATGAGACTGTCATGGATTAGTGTAGCCTTGTCCCGTAGCCTCTTTTGTTTCCGGCTGCCAATGGCGTTAAATAACTGTGCGCGTGATGGCTCGCGCTACTCGTGGACCATCCTCGTTGCGGGGGAGCTCCACGCAGTCGGAAGTCTGGAACCGCCGAAGCAGTCGGCTCGTCAGCTGCTGCAGCCGCCGACCTGAACCTGCTGGCGTAGGTCGTCGACAAACAAGGGTAGACAAAACGACGGAAGTTGAGCATAGAGGAATGCAGCAGATGGAGATACGGCAGATTGCAATGGGCGATAAAATGCGGCAGATACGGCAAACACAAATGACTAGATTTTGTTCACAAAGTCGACGAGCAGATCGTTGCAGGGTACAGACGGACAGAGGGCTACACCATTTCCAATGCGTCTTGCCGTTCATCGACGTTACGCGGTCGCAGAGTTGCGGCAAAAATTACATTTGCCGTATACACTGACTGCACATAAGG
The DNA here is from genome assembly GCA_021396375.1 of Sporothrix mexicana. Taxonomy (NCBI): domain Eukaryota; kingdom Fungi; phylum Ascomycota; class Sordariomycetes; order Ophiostomatales; family Ophiostomataceae; genus Sporothrix; species Sporothrix mexicana. The sequence continues at coordinate 4,722 of WNYC01000115.1, read as the reverse complement.
CCGAGATGGCCAAGATGGCCAGGGCACGAGGCAGATGAAACCACGCAGACGAGACATCCGATGCGTTCTGCGCTGCGACTCCGATGCAAATTGGCGCTGTGACGAGACGGTATGACGTTATTCCGGTTTTAGGGGTAGGGTATGGAGGGCAAGGAGGAGAATGGGAGGAGAAGAAAGATAAAGAAAGAGAAAGAGAAAAAGAAAACGAAAAAAAAAAAGGTATTTCCTACGGCAGATAATGACAGCGTGTATTAACTGCGCGTTCTCGACCACAGCCTGGCCGTGTCCTGCCTCGGGATCCTCGGGATATTGGACCCGGACGAGAGCCAAGTTCAGTGATGTGGAGACGATGCGCTACGGGTGGCCAAATGCCGACGTCCGTGGGGCTCCCCAGCTTCCTCAGCTTCCCCAGCTTCTCCGCCTTCCCCACATTCTCCGCCTATCCGCGAGTCGCCTGTTGGTGTTGTTGTTGTCACTGCCCATTTTCTGCTTCTTTCTAGCCCCTTTTCCTTCTCCATCTCCATGATGCCGTCTCTCTCTCTGGCCGCATACTCGAGCATTAAAGGTCGCCGCATCCGCCTCCGCTATCAGCCCACTATTCCGATCAGGCCAGCGTGTTGGCCCATTGTTGTCCGTCGTTGTCCATCGCTACCGTCCGACGTCTTCTTCCCGATCTTCTCAGTCTCCATCTTTAACCTCACCTCCACCATGGACCCAGCACCGATGTCGAATAGTGTCTTGTCGGAGCGCGCTCTGTCTTCGTGTTGTCCCCTAGCGTCCCCTAGTCCGTAGTTGCCAATCAACAGGGCGTACAAGGAGAAGAGGCCGCTAGGCGCGGTACGACGCGTTCGCCAAGCCGCTAGCTGAGTGTTATCTTTAGGTGTTTAGTCGTTGTTCCACACCCAGACTCGCTCGACTCGACCTAGTCTCCTTATCGGCCCTTGCAGCCGCCGATGCGGCAACCTTAAAACCCGGTAAGTGTCACGGCTGGCTGGCTGGTATGCAGTTAGGTGAGGACGGTGCAGAATAACAGGCAATGTATTAACTACAGTTAGTAGGGGTCAGGTTGAAGACGACGACGTAGCTCAAGAAGCTACAATACAGGATGCAGATAGGAATCAGCTAGATGCAGGATTCAGGGGACAGGCGCTGTTCAACGGCAGTATGTTTTTGCTAGTGGGCGTGGCCCGCCAGGCCAGGTCCATGACATAACTCCCCTCCTCCACGGCCGAGCTCCGTCAAGGCCGAGGCCCTGGCTTACGGGGGTAGCGGTTGTGGAAGTTCTTTATCAGCTGGGCGGCGTCCCCCAGGTACGCTGCAGGATCGACGGAAGGCTTATCGTATCCCACCCGTTAAGCTAATGTATACACAGTGGAGTAAATTAAAGAGAGTGTGTATGTAAAAAATGGAGGAGGTTTCGAATCTGTCTGTAAATTCACTTTTGTACGATCTATAATCCAACAGTTTTGATAGGTGATTCGTGCGCACTGGCACTAGTCGACTGCAGCTCAAACTTATACTGTATTATGTAGGCCATCCTCCACAAACTGCTTAGCCCCTTCCGTAGGAGCTTTCCAGGCCACGCGGTCCTTGGTATACTGCTCCATCGTGGGCCTCAGTTTCGTCTCGTGCAAAGAGAAATCATCCACACTGCCAACGCGCAGAATGCTCATTCCCGGAAAAGCCGCACCGACACGGTACATAAGAGAGCCGCACGTAGAACAGAAGTAATTGGTCATGGTGTTGTCCTTGCCGGGAGTTTTAACGAACACAGTGCGCGATTGGCTGTATGTCTTCAGATTTTCGCGGCCACGCAGATGTTTCAGGTGCGTGTCAAAGACCGTGAAGTTGGTCGCGTGCATAGATGCGGTAAGTTTGTGGCAGTCAGAGCAGTTGCAGATGAAGGAGCCAAGGAAGCCGGGTCCATGGATTGGCTGGGAATGGGCCGCTGTTAGAGTAGCCCAAAAGTAAGAGCAGGATTGGAATTGAGACTTACAAATGAGAGTTGCACCGCACCACAAAAACACGTAGCCGTCGCTTCATCCTCGGTAGACCAGCCATCATCAGCGCCTCCAGCAAGAGGAAAATACGGCTTTGACTTGTCAATAGCGGAAGATGCCATGGTTTCGTATATTGTTGCTTCGTGAAGATAGTATGAAAAACAAAAGTTGTTTTAATGTATGATTTCGTACAATTGTTGCTTTTTTGATGATAGTATGAAAGACGATGAGTTTTCTTAATGTATTAAAGACGAGGATAAAGCAGGCATTATATACTTCGTGAGGGAACGAGTCCAGTGCAAGTTTTCCCGCCATATTTACGCCATTGTCAACCACTTTCGATTGAAACTCCGCGATGGCCGACGAAAGGTGCTTGGTAATTGAATGCCTGCGATTCCAGGTCGACGTTAACAGGAGCCACTCCTATTGGTGATTAAGAAATATCAGTAGGCCTGGCAGGGCAAAAGTGGGGCAACTGACTCAACTATCCAATAGGAGCTCGTCCTCGTAACAAAGTAAAAGCATCAGCGCAAGAGGATCACTACCCAACCACCAATAGGTGTGACTCCTGTTAGCGTCCACCCGTTTTCACAGGCATTCGATTACCAAGCACCAGAGAATCACCACTCAATCACCAATAGGAGTGGCTCCTGTTGGCACCAAGCATTCGATTACCAAGAACCTTTCGTCGGTGCTACACGATCCCTGTCAATAATCGACTGGATCTGACTTATTTTCTTCATCGAGTCTATTGTCGTATAGATACGAGGGTTGGGTCGCCGATCACACGACCGATCTCCACGAGCTCTGCAAAATACGCTGCTCGGCAAAGTCCGGCCGGACGGATGATCCTGTCCGAGACCTCGTCCTGAAAGAGTATTACACCATGAAGCGCTTGTACAAGTCGTCGTTGCCCGTTGCCCTCTCGAAATGAGACCGCAGGGAGACGCGCATCAACATATAGATAGCCGACCGCCGCCATGGCTTGCCCGTCCCGGGTGTTTTATTGTGTCCGAGAAAGAGTGGCCGGCTTCCCCGCCGCCATGAATTTGTCGCTCAGCAGTTCGGTCACGAGGATAGGGTCTTTTGTGTCCCTGTCATCCGAAGAGGCATCACCCCTTCTTGTCCGTCGACTCCTTGGCTTTACGTCCGCCGTGTCCTGGCAGCTCATCTGTGCCAGCACTTGCGCCAGGGCTCGCTGGAAGTCGCCATGCCGCGCTGTTTGTTTGGCGACAGTACATGCAGGCCGGGGAAGGACCGTTGAAAGTGGCCTTTCACCGCGGTCACCTATCCGTGGGCAGAGTGAGCTCAAAAGTCTCGACAAGCGGGTCGCCGTCGTCTGTTTTTTGAGACGACCACGCCGGCATTGTCTGCCGCAATGGGGAGGCACAGGATGCCGCCTAAACGTCAGTATGCGTAGCAACGAGGAGTCAGTAAAAATGACGTGCCACCCTGCAGAATATCCGCCAACGCTTTCGACACGTCGTCCTCGTACTGAAAGCCATGGTGTCGTCGCGTGTCTGCTGCAAACGCGCGACCGTGCGGCTGGCTGTGTGGACAGCTGCCGTGTGAGATGAGGTGGGAGGGAGCTGTGTTTGCAGCTCGTGGAGCGCCCGCTCGACCGTCGACAAAATCAGAGAATCAATCGCCGGACATCGTCCTCTTGGCTGTCGGGCAGCTTGGGTGGAAGAAGACATGGTGAACCAACGAGGCTGTCCTGCCCGGTGTCTTGGTAGGAGGAGCGGACACAGTCGCGGACGCCATGATTAGTGTCCCGCTAATGCCGTGGGAGGTGTAAGTAGTGTTGAAGGAATCGCACAAGTATCGTGAATGCGTCGCAACCGAAAAGAGTTACAGTGAAGAATTGAGATGCAGCTCGAGTGCGACAGTCTCACATCACAGGTTTGAGTGTGTCCTCATCACCTCTGAATCCTGAAATGAGATCGTTGATCCCCAAATTGCTCGAAATGTCCTACTCCAGTTTCACTTCGATATGAGTGCAATCTATACCACTTGCGGGATACCGAGTATTACGTTGCTCGCGTTTCAGCCAATTCCGGTGAGCGGTCGTGTGACAGCCAATGGGCGGCTCTAGGTATTACAGGGGTTATTTGAGCAGTGCTTTAACGGCATGTTCACATCGCAGTTCAAGACCACGGAGAAGAAAGCTGGAATAAAACAACGAAAACGAACACGTCTGTGAATAATGTCGGTGTAAATGAGCTGCCTGTTGCGTAAAGGCAAAATGCACCCAAACCATTTTGTGACTCAATAAACGGAAACCGTACCCGGAGTTGAACAGGAACGCACCACACAAGTTTGCTCCGTCGACTGATGCCAGCCAGTACGGATCAGGAAGGTGAGATTCGAAGGGAAGCGCAACCCGAACCGCCGACGCCCCGAGGTCGGCGCCAAGTATGACGTGACGCCCTTTGACAATTTGAACGCCATTAACACCAAAAGCACCAAGATCAGATACGGGTTTCCTCCGTATTTACGGATCTGATAATATCTGCCCCCAGCAATTTGCCAAGTCTTTCCAAGCGTTTGGCAGGTGCATTTGCAGCCACCGCAAAAGCTTAAATTCTCGACACGCCCATCCACCCACACGTTTTTTTTTTTTTTTTTTTTTTTTTTTTTTTTTTTTTTTTTGGTTAGTTTTAAAAATGTATTTGGGATGAGGCTTTTTTTTATCATATTATAAAAAATAATATACCCCCAA
>WNYC01000114.1:0-64552 GCA_021396375.1 Sporothrix mexicana | reverse complement strand
AAAAAACCCTAACAACCAAAAACAAAAACCCCCGTGTTCCGCCAAAAACCCCGGCGCAATTTTGTTTTCCCCAAACGGCCCCTTCCCCTTTTTTTTTTTTTTTTTTTTTTTTTTTTTTTTTTTTTTTTCTCGGTAATGTACTCGTCTTCTTGTAAATACATGCAAATCACGACGTGCACATTGCCGCATTTTCAATGCGAAAGTACCGCCGTGGAAAAGCCACTTGTTTCTTCCTTCCCTTTTGGACGCTTGACTTTGCTGGTCCTTTGCACCTTCCAACATGGATTTGACGTTGATGATCATTACGCGCCGGCCCGCGTTTTTGCCATCTGTTGTTTCTTTTGTCAATCACTGGGGGAAGGTGCAATGGCGAACTATACAAAAGCGTACCAAATCCAGTACTTTACTCTGCTCTACAACTCTATTTAGTGCACTGCTCTCGCGTACCTTTTCTCCTCTTGTTGATCTCATCTCTATTTTCTTATTCTGCCGCTTGCCGATTGTCGATTGTCGATTGTCGATTGTGGTGGCGGTCCTGTCTCTATCTTTGCTTTTTCGGTCTAGGTTTAACGACATGGCAAGGGCGAGAAAAAGGAAAGAAAAGGGCAGAAGCCGCTGTGAATGCACGTAACTGGACACAGTTAACTGCATACAAAAGTCACGACACGCGTCGTCATGGAGAATGCATCGTGAAAACGCTGTCAGAACTGCATTTTGCTTCTTTGCTTCTTGAAAGACGCCTACGCACAGGTGGAAGCGATCACAAAGACCCCCAGACAACGGTAAAGATGGACAATATTTTCGGGTTCCTGTCGTTACTTTTTCGTCCTCTGTCTCCCTCTTCTTTTTGTTTTTGGCTTATTGTGTCTCTCCCAGACCCCAACCGTGACGAGCAATATTATTGTAAGTCAGTGAAGTAGAAAAATAGAAAAAGGAGGCACTCCAAGAATATGCCCAGCTACAACGAGAGGAGTCGGGATGCAAGTGCGTGATTGTTTAATACTCACATCCTTACTAAAAGGAGCTTTATGTCCGACCGACGATGAATGAAAATATTCCATGACGTCGGTCCAATTCCGGGGTCGGAGCGTTCTCCCTTAAAGTGCAGGTTTCCCCATGTGATTTTGGACTTTGTCTTTGCTTGGAGGAGTGCAATGTTTGCTCATTCCATGCAACGGGGCGCAAAGAAGAAAACAAAGGGAGCTAGGAAAAAGAAACGAGAACACGGAACGCAAGGACAACTAGACAAAAATCAGTCCCAGAAAAGGCCAAAACAATCGAGATAAACTCGGCATTGTCACATCCCGCGCCTTGGCTTTTCTACTCTGCCCAACTAAGACGCAAGGGGGATCACTAGAATGTTGAATCTTGGACGTTTGGGTTCCTCGAGTTATGTTAACTCGCTGTCAAAACACAAATGCGCACCACCCCAGATATACATCCCTGGATTGGATCCACTGAATAGCACCGTCTGCCGTTTTGCTCCGTGATAGGTGGTTTCCTGACAAAATAGAGTGTGTGTAAAGGAAAAGAAAGACAAGGAAAAATCGATCCTAGGTAGGGAGAAGACACCTGCGCTTGCATCGTATGGACGAAGATGAAGGGAGATTGATCCACGGCTTCGGGTTATCTCTCCGGATCCGAGTCTGACTGTCTGAGTCTGAGTCTGGTCCAGAAGCTCGAGATAGTGTAACTCCTATAATTTTAACAACTTACCTATATACAGCATCTCTCCGGATATGACCAGCACCGGAAGTCAAGTAGAAAAATGCTTCAAAATATGTCTACTTGCGGGAACCCATAGATTCTTTTGGCACTGAAGAAAACTAAGGCAGGTAGAATAACATGAATAGTGTCGGACGCCGTCGGCTGGGCATACTATCCCTGGGTTATTGATATATTTCACGGAGACTATCATGCACAAACAGGAGAGAGCCAGCTACAGAACTGCGAGACGGAGGATATTTCCTTTACCGCGAGAATATTCACTATCACAGCAGAAGCACCTCTCTAGTCACAAAATAGAGGATTACATCTCAAAATAGGCCCGTCTAGACTTTTGCGATCGCCAAGACAAAGGCACAGTGAAGAAATGATGATGGTGATCACTCTTCACCATCCTGTTTACACCTCCCAACCTTTATCATCATCATTATGCATCTCAATGCCTTCTTAATATTCATACAGAGAACAAACGCCCCTGTAATTCCATCTTCGCATGTACATGTACATGTACATGTAGCATTGTTGACTGATGTGCATCTTGGCTCGTCTGTACCTGTATTTCTTTTTTCCCGTCCTGTTTTGTTTCTTATGTGGGGATATATCCTCTTCAAGTTTCAAATGGGAGAGTACGGCAGACTCGAGAACTCGGGCGTCTGCACACCCGAGACCCTCTACGCTACCGCCAGCGCGCCTAGGTCAACGGGAAGGGCTGGGAAATAAAGGGAACATGGTAGTAAATTTCTGGGGGACTTTCGTGAACGAGAACGAAGATTGGAATTCGTCTACATTACTCCGTACTTCTCCACGGATGCAATGAAAATCAGCGCAAGCAAGGAATGTAGACAAATGTGTTTGGGCTTATTCTCGTACTGCCCCAGCCGTTTTGCTCAGCAGAAACGTTTTCACCATGTGCACGTGTATTAGCTTGATAGGACGCTATTTAGGCGTATTTCCTGTGCAACGGCTGCCTTTTATACATGTAAAAAGAGTGATCACAACTGACGATGATACTACAGACATGACGGTAAAATCCGCAGTGACGATGGAGATGCTCATGGGCCTATTCTAACAGGATGTGAAGTGGATAATTTACAAAATATACGCATATATGGATATTATCTCCAGGTTATTGTTCATCCGATAGCGTGCTTCAAGATGAATGTGAATCTTCACTTGTTTGATAAATGAAGGAAGCCCAATAATGACCGAAGTATGTAGAACAGTATTGCTGAGAGAGAGAGAGAGAGAGAGAGAAGCATAATCGATATTAAATAATACAACTAACTGGTTAGAAGCAACATTACTGGCATACATTGTAGATAAAGCACATGGCATTCTCGTTGTGAGTGGGCATTTTAAATCAACAGCCAGCTCTACAACATGGATATCATGCCTGTGATCCAATCTTGATGGCCATGACAGCTATTGCCAGACGACAACTTTTGCGAGCACTGTCGTTTGTGACATAACACAAGCTGAAGCGAGTACTTTCTGCCCTATTTGACAAGTCACATCAGACGGCGAATGCTACTGTGGGTAGATACTGGAAAGAAATATCACCCAGAAGCCAAATGAAACGGTTATGGAGTACTACAAAACGATGCCTTTGTATATTGACTTCAAAGTTCATCACATGGCAAACATGAAGCGCACATTGTCATTACGTTGGACCGTAAGAATGGCACAAAATATTGTGTTAAACGTGTTCTCAAGCATAGAACTTGGTTGTGCCGGCGCCATCTTACGATGCGCATCGCATTTGAAGAGTATCAAAAGGCGTAGACTCGTGAAAATGCATATCTTGCTTCTAACGCGCTTATATCATTATGTGTACACTTCTATGCCATATTATGCAGTGTATCGGCCACAAATAGCCATGGAAAGATATCCTTAATCTTTATATTAAGGTCCAGTCGTTTGCAATGGAGAGCGACGCCAGCCTGTGATGGTGCGAAATTGATCATAGATCCGGCACAGAGATGCCTCTTCTCGCTTTGTATCAGACAGTCGAGTCGAGTCAGTTACGCCTTCATTTTGGTAGGTCTGCGAGGCCTTTTTATTTCCGTAGCCCCACAGCATCGGGGTGCTCATGTCACTCAAACCGCGTGAGTTGGACCAGTTTCCTTCAACTTGTCCGCACACCTGGTGGTCTGGGCGTACTGCTCCATAGCGCTGCCCGCCTGCCAAATCGGCGAGAAACCAGAGGTAAGCCGTTCAAGAGTCGCTGTGTTCGCGGCGCGGCATCCTCTCCTCGTCGCGGATCGATTGTTGCTGATAAAGATGGATAATCTCATCTTGATCGCGATATCTTGGTCTCCACGCATCTCTCTAGCCACCGTGCAGCGTCGACACGAACAGAATGTTGTCGCGGGGCTGGATCTCGTAGGCCTCTTCACCCTCGAGTTCCCAGTCAGCGTCATTGATCAGGACAAGAATGCCTGGTCGCAGGTGGTCTTCCTCGAGGACAAACAGGTCTTTGCGGCCGTCAGACATGGCGGTCGCACAGAGGCGGGAGATGAGAAAGCCGACGGTGGCGGGCTGGCCCTTTGTGTCCTTGGCGGGCAGCTGGACGTCGAGCCTCTTCTGGTCGGCAAAGAGCATCTCAAGGCCGCCCCTGGTGTTGTGTCAGCATGAGAACATGGAAATCGAAGAAGACAAGAAGACATGGATGGACGACTCACGAGAACTCGACGACAATAGGGATCGTCTCAGTAGTGGTCGACATTGTGAGAGTGAGGGTGTATAGTGGCTATCAAATCAACCCAGAATACAAATAGAGCAACCGACCTTCAATTTCTGGCCGACAGTGTTGATAAGGTCCTCGAGGCTGAAACGTTTTGCGTGTTCTTTGTTGACCTGACGTTGAAATTTAGGCTGGCGTGGGGCACCACTGTAAAGGTGCCAGTGAAGGCAGGCGCGGGACCGGCGCAGACGGTCGCAAATGGTTGCAAAAAAAGTTGCAAGGCGGCACCTTCCCCATCAAGCTCCAGCCAATCAGAGTGCAGGCCTTGTTCACTTTTTCATCATTGTCTCGACGCCCATTGCTCTTTCCCAAGGCTGAAGGATATTCAAGCAAATATTCAGGCAAATATCCCAGCGAATTTATTCAATTACAAAAAACTTCGTTTTATTTATCCCAGACTGCCCACACGACTCATGACCGTCCGCACGGCCTATTTGGCCGCTGGCGCCAACCGGCAGACGGCCGCAGCCGACTGGGGCTCAGACGGCACTCTTTGCTACGGCGCAGGCGTGAACCTGGCTGTTTGGCGGCCGGCGGATGCCAATGGCGTTTCTATGCTTCTCGGTGGACACAGCGACGAGATCAAGGCTGTCCAGTACTTGGCGTCAGAGGGTGGTGCAGGCTACTTTGTGAGCGGCGGCGACGACAAGACGCTGAAGCTGTGGACGGTGCCGGCAGCCACGAAAGAGGGAGAAGCGGGAGAATCACCACGATGTGTGCAGACAATTATAGACGCTCACTCGGCACCGATCAACTGCATTGCGGCAATCAAGGCTGGGTCAGAAGCACAGTCTCAGGGCGGCCGGCAGATCTTTGCGACAGGCGCTGCCGACTACACCATCAAGATTTGGGCTCTGGAACGGAGGACATCCGACGAGGCCACAAGCAAAGACAAACCGCCATTCGAAATTGTCCTCCTTCAAACAATCAAAACGACACCGCGATACTTTCCACTGTGTCTCGCCCTGGTTTCGTTGACGGACGGCAGCCAGGGCGATGGAACACAGCCGTGGATGCTCGCGTCAGCCGGCACCAACAACAAAATCCAAATCTTTAGTGGGCAAGAAACAACGACAACGCCAGATTCCGAAAAAAAGGGTGTCGCTTTTGAACTGCAGTCGACCCTGACCGGCCACGAGGGCTGGGTGCGGTCGCTCGACTTTGGCTGGGAAGGCGTGCCGTTTGCATCCGACCTGCTGCTCGCATCGGCCAGTCAGGACAAGTACGTTCGTCTTTGGCGCATCCACAAGGGATCCGTGGCACCGCCGCCAACGGCCTCGGCAGCGGCGGCAGCAGCAGCTATCGGCGAGGAAGAGCCGACAGCCGCAACAGCGACGAGCATATCAATTACCAATGCACCATCCAACAAGGCACACCGTGTGCACGCGGGCGGAGACGACTACTCGGTGACATTTGAGGCTCTGCTGCTGGGCCACGAAGACTGGATCTACAGCGCACGGTGGACATCTGCAGGCCCCAGCTCGAGTGCGAGCGGCAGCGAGGAAAAGAGTGAAAAGAGTGAAACGAGTTCGCTGCGACTGCTTACGGCCTCCGCTGACAACTCGCTGGCAGTCTGGGAGGCCGACGCGGCATCGGGCATTTGGGTCACGACGGCGCGGCTGGGCGAACTGAGCAAGGAAAAGGGCGCGACGACGGCGACAGGCAGCGTCGGTGGGTTCTGGGCGGGACTGTGGTCGCCAGATGGGAGAGAGATGGTGACGCTCTGTCGGACGGGTAGTTGGCGGAGGTGGACTCTCACGCGAGCGGCGAGCAACGAGGCCAGCGAGACGAATGAGACGAACGAGACGAACGCGGCGCCAGCCGAGGACGGAAGATGGGTGCAGGCGGTGGGTGTGGCCGGGCATGTGGCGCCGGTGACGGGTGTCGCTTGGTCTCGCGATGGTGCTTATCTGCTGTCGACCAGTGGCGACCAGACGACCAGACTGCATGCAGAGTGGGCATCCGCCCAGTCTCCACTATTAAAGGGAACATGGCACGAAATGGCGCGCCCGCAGATCCACGGCTACGACCTCAACTGCATTGACAGCCTGGGCGCATCCCAATTCGTGTCGGGCGCCGACGAGAAGCTGATGCGCGTGTTCCACGAGCCCAAGACAGTGGCCCGCCTACTCGAGAAGCTGACGGGGCGCGCGGCCGAGAAGAGCGTGGACGCGCTGCCGGATGCGGCGAACATGCCCGTTTTGGGTCTGTCCAACAAGGCCGTCGACGAGGATGTTGTCGAGGCGCCAGCCGAGACAGTCACAGGAGCAATCGGCGAGGATATCATGGACACGTCCCCACCTCCCGAAGATGTTTTGGCCCGCAACACGCTCTGGCCCGAGACGGAAAAGCTGTACGGGCACGGCTACGAGATCAGCTGCCTGGCCGTCAGCCACGACGGCTCTTTGGTTGCGAGTGCCTGCCGTGCGAGCTCGCTCAACCACGCCGTTGTGCGTCTGTTCGAGACGGCGCCGAAGTGGACAGAAGTGCGGCCGCCACTGGCGACCCACACGCTGACAGTCACCCGTCTGCGGTTTAGTGGCGATGACCGGTACTTGCTGAGCGTCGGCCGTGACCGCCAATGGGCAGTCTTTGCGCGGGCTGCTGTGGGAAGCCAAGACGAATCTGAAAAATCCGACACACCCACCTACGCCCTCCTCCAGAACAACAGCAAGGCACACGCGCGCATGATTCTCGACTGTGCATGGGCACCGCAGCTCTCGTCCTCGACAAGAAGCGTGTTTGCGACGGCTGGCCGTGACAAGAACGTCAAAGTCTGGGCATCTGCCGAACCGAACGAGGGAGTCACAGACCCGTCGAAGCCGTCCTTTTCTCTCGTCACGACCATTGCGCAAGAACACCCTGTCACGGCCGTTGACTTTTTGTGGCGACCAACGACATCGTCGTCAACACCAACCCTTACACTGGCCGTCGGCACCGAGGCTGGCCGCCTCTCGGTCGTATCACTCGACACAATCACACTCGCCGTGACGTCTGTCCTTGCCCTGGACACAGGCCTCTGCCTCCCACGTGCTGTGCTGCAGCTTGCATGGCGGCCACCAACGACCACAAACGAGGGTGATGCTGACACAAACACAATCAGGGGTGCCGGCCTGGCCATTGCTGGTGAAGATGCATCTCTGCGTGTGTATCACGTAGAGGGTGTTTGAGGAGGAAGCACTCGTTATTTGCATTATCCTGATTATAAGATAGACATAAAACTGGCGTCATCCGGAACGGTTATGGTTTGGAAAAGAAAAAAGGTTGTCTTTTAGATGAGAACGGCTAAATGATAATTGAAAGGTCTATTTCATGTTGAGCATTAATGATTAAGGTGTTGTGTTGTATCTCGTGCAACATGCAACGTATAGTTTTGTGGTTGTGAGCGCTTCTTGCTCATCCCATCCAGTCTCCCTCAAAGCATTGCGAATGTAATTAAAAGAGTTGTATGTGCAGAGTACTCGTACTCGTCCTCGTTGTGATGTTGTATGTTTTATGTTGTTCCCAGTAGCCAGAAGTATTGCCGACACCCGTGCCAGCCCCAAACGCCGTAAATCAGTGTAGTATGTAGGCGGTTGTCTGCCGCTATCGTCGTCGTTCTCCGTTCTCCGTTGTTGTCGGTCTTTTCCTTTTTCTAATTCGTCGTCGTCTTCGTCGCCAACTGTCGTCTACAACTCGCGAACGATAGTGGCAGCCGCGTCGGCAAGACTCTCGACAGCAGCGGCTGCGTGCTCGGCAGCACCGGCACCGGCCTTTTCGGCGGCGGCGACGCCCTGCATCAGGCTCTGGGCGGCGTCGAATTGGCTGTCGCCGTTGGCGTAGAACCAGGCGCGGTTGATGAGGAAGGCGACGTGGTGGGGGAGGTAGAGGAAGATGGCGATGGAGGTGAGGGATGTCAAGAGGAAGAGTAGGGAGTCTGCGAGGAGCGAGCGTTAGCTGCGAAGCGAGTGAGGACAAAAGAGAGAAAATCGAGCGAAGCGAGGACAAAAAAGAAGGGCGAGCGGAACGAGGACCAAACTTACAGACGAAGAACTTTTCCATGGGCGTCAGCATGTAGACGCTGTAGGTGACCTCAAACTGGTAGATCTTGAGCTGGATCCATTTGGAGAAGCGCTCGAGGGGCGACATGATGGCAGTTGTGGGTGGTGAAGGTTGGTTGTGGCTGTGGTTGTGGAAAGATCACGAGATTGAATGATGATGCCTGAATAGGGGCGTCGCGTCGATTACGGCAAGAATGCGGATCGGCGTGGACGCGAGGAAAGATAGAAGGGGCGCGATTGCTACAGAAAGAGAACGTGGAATTGACTGGACGTGCGGTAGAGATGTACAGAAGAATTATCGAGCAATGATGGATGTCATGGAGGTACGTCGTAAATGTGAATTGTTAAAGAAGTCGATTCAAAATAAAGTAATTAGACGAAAAGGAGGAAGGCTGCCGCCTGCCATTCGGGATGCCCGGCCACTGGGACGCGACAGGGGAAAGAGCAAACCGCGCCGCCTTATTGGATAGTCAGGGTCTAGTCAGTCACTGTCTGCCAGTACTATTAGTGGCGCTCAGGCCCTGAAACGATCTTTCCCGTCTTACTGGAGCCGCTGAAAATCCTTTTTTTTTCTTTGTCCCGTCGCACTGCAAATGATAGTCACGTGCACACCTGTCCTTTGTCCGTTGCCAAGAAATGTCCGAGGCCTGTCCACTGAACGGACCTTTGTTAGTGGGGCGTCACTGAACTGAACCATTGCATCACCAACTTTATCGTCTCGATAGCTCAACGACGAACCTCATATGTTCATTGAGCCACCAACACAACATCAATTGGACTTCCTTTAAACTAGTCCTAATAATACATCTTAATTACTTCTCTTTCACACCTATAAACCAGCTTATTATGATGAGACCACTCATATCACTCTCCGTTGGTCGACGATGCCTTCTTCAAGCTCCAACCTCAAATTTCACGACAGCTCTATGCCAACGGCCACCACAACCTAGCATCATAACGAAAGCATGTATCGCAGAACCCGGCGCCCGCCCCTTCTCCGGGTCGGCCTGGACTGCCAAAAATCAAATGCCTTCTCGGCCAAAACCGCCCCCAGAACACGAGATCGAAGAAGCCTTTGTCAAAGGCACAGGGCCAGGCGGGCAGAAAATTGCAAGTCTTCCGCGTGGCAGAAAGGCAGAAAGCTGATATTCGTTCGTGGACATTTAACATGTACCATTTAACATTTATTGACCTGCTACGCACCATTAGAACAAAACAAACTCGGCCGTTCAGCTCAAGCACATTCCAACGGGCCTTGTCGTCAAGTCGCAGGCGACGCGGTCTCGGTCGCAGAACCGGGTCATTGCACGAAACCTGCTGGCCCTGAAGCTGGACGAAATGGCCAATGGGTCGGAGAGCCGGGTTGCGGCAGTGGTGGCCAAAAAGGTGCGGAAGCGGGCGAATGCGGCGAAAAAGTCACGGCGCAAGTACCGGAAGCTGGAAGAAGAGGCGACAGTAGGGGCAGAAACAGAGGCAGAAGTCGCAGGAAAGGGCAGTGGGACAGTGACAGGGACAGCGACAGGAACAGTGGCAGGAGTGGCTGCGGCAGCTGTTGGTCAGAGTGCGATCACGGCGGCAATGGCAAACGGAATGGTTGCTACAAATGCAAGTGTCGTGGAAGGGCTGACTCAAGTTGAGCTTGAAGAATATGATGAAGAAGAGGATGGATATGAGGAAGAGGAGGGGGAGGAAGAAGAGGAAGAGGAGGAGGAAGAGGAAAGTAACGAAGAGGTATGGCAGGTTGAAGAGGCCGAAGAGGATATTACAATAACAAAGGGCAAGTCAAAGTAGACGCAGGGAGATATATGCACGATAGTAACGACAAATATGTAATACCACAAACTACCCCTATTTATGACTTTAAGACAGCACACCTCTCTCCATCTACAGTTCATCTTACCTTATCACAATTCTACGTCACACAAGAGGACACACACAGCTGTTACATGTTAAAGGACGTTAGAATAAACTGGAAACAATAGACAAGAAGCTACACGGCATCAAAAATAAAGAAATAACCGCAAAACTCGTGTCAGCGTTAACTCAACTACCGCCTCGATCATAAAAGAAAAAAGCTGAGACAATTGGGGGGCTTGGGAGAGAGATGGAGAAAGTGTGAGAGGGAAAACAGAAAAAAAGTATATAAAAAAGTGAATTTGTATAATCAACCTCCGCAAGAAAAAGTGTGTTTTTGGTTTTGGTTTTTGGGTCGATTTGGTTCTGGCTTTGGGCGGTGTTCCACCAACATGACTTCCAACCGCTGCTTGCCAAATCTTTCGTTTTGCCCACCCTTCCGTTCGTGACCTCCCATCCTTTTACTCCTACTCCTCCCCTCCTAAATTTCAAGAGAAACAGAGAAAAAAAGCGAAGAAACAAACTTTGGCCAACGACTTCCTAGGTACTCCTGTAATAAAGCAAACGGGCGCCGGATTGAGGCTGCAGCGGCGGAACGAGCCCCCGCACAAGCGAGACGAGTGTCGAATACATGGACGTTAACGTTGGCGTTGCCGGACAACGACGGCCGTGGCCGGGACTGGAACCGTTTGGTGAGAGTCGTCGGGTTGGCCGCTCTATGGATTCGTCTCGTCTGTCTGCGCAGGGGCCCGCGTGGGGTAGCCGGTAAACTAGATCCGCATCTTCCCAGTCGTCTCCTAAATCGCTTAGAAGCACTTGCGGTGAACGATCGAGGGACCGCTCTCGTCGTACTCCTGCTTCGAGATCCACATCTGCTGGAAGGTCGACAGCGAGGCCAGAATCGAACCACCGATCCAGACGGAGTACTTGCGCTCGGGGGGAGCAATGATCTTGACCTTCATCGACGAGGGAGCAAGAGCAGTGATCTCCTTCTGCATACGGTCCGACAGACCCGGGTACATGGTGGTACCACCCGACTAGGCAACGTTAGCATGTGTTGTTCTTTTCCTCGTCTCAATTTCTCACCCATTTCCTCTCCTATTACTACTTACCATGACAATGTTGCCGTACAGGTCCTTGCGGACGTCGACATCGCACTTCATGATCGAGTTGAAGGTGGTCACGTGAATACCGCCGTTCTCCAGACCCAGGACAGAGGGCTGGAACAGGGCCTCGGGGGCACGGAAGCGCTCGTTGCCAATGGTGATGACCTGACCGTCGGGCAGCTCGTAGGACTTCTCCAGCGAGGAGCTCTGGGCGGCGGTCTGGATCTCCTGCTCGAAGTCGAGGGCGACGTAGCAGAGCTTCTCCTTGATGTCACGGACGATTTCACGCTCGGCCGTGGTCGAGAAGGAGTAGCCGCGCTCGGCCAGGATCTTCATCAGGTAGTCGGTCAAATCACGGCCAGCCATGTCGACACGGGCAATGGCGTGGGGAAGGGCGAAACCCTCGTAGATGGGGACAACGTGGGTGACACCATCACCAGAGTCCAGAACGATACCGGTGGTACGACCGGAGGCGTACAGGGACAGGACGGCCTGGATGTTGACGTAGAAGGCGGGGGCGTTGAAGGTCTCGAAGACGATCTGGGTCATCTTCTCACGGTTGGACTTGGGGTTGATGGGAGCCTCGGTGAGCAGGATGGGGTGCTCCTCGGGGGCGACACGCAGCTCGTTGTAAAAGGTGTGGTGCCAGATCTTCTCCATGTCGTCCCAGTTGGTGACGACACCGTGCTCGATGGGGTACCGCAGGGTCAGGATACCACGCTTCGACTGTGCCTCATCACCAACGTACGAGTCCTTCTGGCCCATACCGATCATGATACCATGGTGACGGGGCCGGCCGACAATGGACGCTGGGGGCAGTTAGCACGCTGATTGTGGCCAGTGTATCGTCACCTGTTCCTGCCTCGATGCGCCTGTTTGTGAGCAAACCGCAATCCGGATCTACCGGACGGAGTTGCTCCCAAAATTGGCGCATTTGAGGCAAGACAGGAAACGAGGGGTAAATTTGGGAATTAGAGATGGAGGTCAACTTACGGAAAACAGCACGGGGCGCATCATCACCGGCGAAACCGGCCTTGCACATACCCGAACTGGCGGGGAAGTTAGCATTGGAGACTCATTGCACAAAACACACATATTTAGCGGCGATTGGAGACGACACTGAGGCCGAAGCTGAGAATCAGTGCAGGGCACCTTTTCGTAGCTTTGGAGCTTTTGCGTAGTGCGCGCTGCCCGCCTCCTCATTTTCTCTACCGGTGGGTCCCTAGCTTCGGCCACATCATCGGTTTTGGGAGTAGGAGTAGGAAAAGGGGAAAAGAAGAGGGGTTTCGAAGCGACCAGCAGCCCAGGGCCAGAATTTGCGAGCGAACAAGCGGGGGGGGTGGCAAAGCGGTGTTCCGGCCCGGTGCCGCCAGCAACGGAACACGATGGTTGGGGGGTATTGAATAGCTTACCCATTGTCGATGACGAGAGCTGCGACTTCTTCTGTAGAGAGGACATTGATATTAGCATGTGCCTCCTTTTGGGGGGAGAGTAGCAATAGGAAGAAGAGGGAGCAGGACGGTGGAGATTGCGAGCTCGGACAGGGGACAAAAAGGCGGTGGGGAGGACGGAGAGGGAGGAGATGCCGGGGAGAAAACAACGCAGACGAGGAAGAGGTAAGACAGGAGAGGATAGGGCAAGGAAAGATGAAGCGACGGAAGTGATTGCAATGTCTCGTCGACGGTCGATGCTCCGGAGGAGGCAGCGGCGGGACGGTGAGAGCGGGCAGACAGGACAGAGGGAGAAGAGGACAGCGAGGCGGCGGCGGGAAACGGAAAGGAGGCTTCACGGCCAGACCAGCAAAGCCCGCAAAACGAAGCATCCGAACAAAACAAACATACCTTCCATGGCGACGGTGTTGAGAGGAGAAACTGGGGGAGATGCGAAGATGGGAACGTTGACGAGAGGAAAAGGATGATGCGAAGAGCGAAACTAGAGCTGAAGTAGAGCTTCTGTTGATGGATGAAGAAAACACAAGAACAGGTTCAAGAAAAAAAGGGGGGGTGGGTGGTGGGAAGTTCTTTAAGAAAGACTGGGCGGCGGTTTTTGGGGGGTGAGTGAGAGGAAGAGAGACCGAGCGAGGGGAGGTGGTTGGGGCGAAAGGGAAAGGGGGGCAGCGGTCGTTAGTGGCAGTAACAAGAGAGGGGGGTAAGTTGTGTACAGTGTGGCTAGGTCGTAGGCATACGAATTCCTTGGTCTAGTACGAATAGGCCAAATAGGCCCCCAGGAAACACAAATAGGGATTAAGCCTTAAGGTGAGGCCGATTTCCAGGCGAGGACAAGATGGGGCATTACTGCAGTAACGGCGTACGGGTGCTGCAAGATTACAGCGACCTCAGTAGGGAAGGAGCAGCTCGCAGTTCACGGCTTATGCTCTTGGCTGGCAGGACAGTCCACCGCTATCTGCACGATATGTACTCTGTCCAAAGAAGGAAAAAGGCGGGGAGGGGCAAAGAACCAGGGAAGGAGAGGAAGGGTGTGGAATAAAAGCGATCCAGCAAGGAAAGCGCTGCAGCTGAAAAACAACAGGGCAAACAAAGGGCATAGAAAAGACCACAGTGAGGGGCCAAGCCACCAGAAGGGAAGGAGCAGCGCTGGCATGTCCGTCGATGCTTTCACTTGTTTGCTTGTGCTCTCGCGGACTGGCCGTTCCTGCCATTTGGACATTTTGGACACCAGCTAGGAAGCTATTATCTGGCGGAGGTAACTCAAAAAGGTACATTGTAAGTGGCGCGCAATCGCGGGTCTTGACAGGTACCCCTATTTTCTGCCCCTCTTTCCCCTTTTTTCGCTCCTGCCTACGACATCCACCAACGGCGTTAAACAGTTGGCCTGTGGCTGTACACGGCTAGTGATCGCGCACTGTGCTGCGCCGTGGGAAAGGCTGGACGACAGAGTCGATTTGATATGTGCGATATTGTGACAGCATCACCAGATTCACATCTCTAGGCATCCTTAAAAAGAACGATCAAAGCCAAGGCGAAGATGAGGAAACAAGAATCTTCATCTGGATGTGTAACAAATGAAACAGAGCGCGACACAGCCCTCGGCCGGAATGGCGTCAGTTCGGGCTGCAGGCAGAATGGAAACGACTCCCAGCAAGGCGACCGGAGCCCAGAAACGGAAAACGCATGGCTGGCATGGCTGGAGCCTCGTGGCCGGCAAGGGAAGGAAAGGAAATGCGAAACAAGAGACATAATCAAGCAGGGTGCGGGTTCATGGTTTATAGTTGTTCTGGAATTGTTCTCAAACAATTTCAGCAAAGGGCCGTGGCATTCTCCGTATTATATGGCCAGGCTGCCGTATTTATTTGAAAGCAATATTGGACAGGGCTCACAATCTCTTGGTCTCTCACACACAAAAAGACACACAAAATCTACAACACAGATCCGCCTGTCAATGCTTATCTTGGATTTGTACTCCGTACTGTATGGAATCTTTCCCAATTCAAACTGTGTGGCTACCAGGGCCGGCCCCACGTTGGCGTCTGTCTGGCCCTGGCCACCGACTGGCGCGAGCGCACAACAAGTGGCAGGAGCAATAATACGGCTGCCTCTGGTGTCGCTTTGAGTCGCTTTCATCGGCCCATCGCTCTTGCTCTCAATGGCGGGCCTGAGACGCTCGGAGCAGGCGGCGACACACATTCTCCAGTCGCGAAAGGCAAGAGGCAGTGTGAGTTGGCAGAGACGGCAAATAAATATGAGGGCTTTATCATTTTCGACGCTCACGGCCTTATCGATTCCGTATCCGACCAAACAGATCTTTTGGGTCGCAGCTGCTCGTCTAAACTGCGGCCAAGCGCTGACGTATGCATTGCCTTGCTTTTGGGGGCGAGTTTTACGAATTTTCCTGTCAAGAAGGGATGAAGGAAACAGACATACAGAAAGAAAAAATAAAACATAAATTCAGAGCCTTCTACGCCATCTCACGCGTACTGCATTTCTGACAAAGGACGCAGCCCCCGAATCCATCAGCTGTGAAAGTCCGTCCTCGTGCATCCCGGCACAGCCGCCGTCTTTGTGTCCGGGTTTCTTTTGTGTGTGTTGAAGCTGTAGACCGAGAGCCTCGTTCATATCGTCAGAAAATAAACTAAGAACCTTGCAACACCGACGATGATTAGACGATTTAATGATCCCAACAAAGAGAGCCTTCCAGAGGTGGGACTCGCTTCCAGCCTCCAATATTCATTCGGCCGGCCATCCAGCGAGCCAGGCCCCGGAAGCGGGAAGAGTGCCTTAGCAGAACCACTCTCGCGCAGGAGCGGGTTTTCTCCAGACTTGAGACTACGGAGACCAGGCCAGGCCTGTCTGTTGAGTATGGGGGCCACGGACCAGGTCAGACCGAACCAGACGTAAATCGTCAAGTACATATAAGAATGTAGCTTTCGCCTCAAACAGTATTCTGTGCGGTGTTAAATGCAGGCACCGAAATTACTGAGAGAAAGCCCTGAATACCGCCGAGAGGCATCAGTTTAATTGGGATATCCCAGGTCATGATATCGATTGATAAAGGCGCGGTGAGAAAAGTGCCATTTCTCAGTTCAGGCAGCTGGATTTCTGGATTTCTCGTATTTCCTTGCTAATTGTAAATTGTGTGCGTGCGTCTCATGTTCCAAAATTAAACACAGCCCACTACAATGACCAGACCAAAACGTCAGAGTGCATATGAAAACGGGCACGCGCTGTTGGCTTTCGTTGGCTGTCTCTGTCTCTTTTGTCTCTCCTTTTGTCGCACTTTGTCTGGGCCGAAAAGCCCTAATGCAAGGCAGCAGCCAATTCGCCAATGGCCGGGTGCGCTTTCCTTGCGATGGCGGGGTAGGCGACAGCAAAAAGGAAAGAGCGCACCGCCAACGTCGTAGTTGCCAGTCGAAAACGTGCTCCCCGGAGTTTTTATTTTGGTAGCTGCTGAAAAGAAGAAAAATAAGGAAAGTGAGAAAGTGCCCAAAAGGAAAGTGCCCGGTGACAACCCACCCGCCGAGGCCGCTCCTGCCTCTTCCTCTCCGTCTGCCCTATTGTCTCAGCCACACAGCCATCATGAGGAATCTGCCAGGCCTTTTCCAGAAGTAACCCTCACTATCTTCCAGTCTCGAGTATAATGAAACTGACAGAGATGTCAGATGGGGCTATGACGCGACTGAACGTCGAGGCAGAGTCGACCAAATGCTGTCAAGATGTCGAGATGTTGATGTTGCTATAAGGCTCTCAACGTAAATAAGCCCTGGGCTGAGGGTGTCGCCTATTAGAGCCCATTTAGGCGTTGTCAGTGAGTGACAGTTGCTGTTGACGTGCCATTTGGTGGGGTCTCCGGCCAGGCTTGCACGTGCTATCCGCGCTAACCCGCTTTAGTATAGAATCTTCCTGAACTTTCCTGGAAGGGGAAAGAAGCTTCATGCAAAGAAAAAAGTTACAGCAAGCATCGGACATCATAAAAGTAGAAAAGAAGCCGTTAACAATAAACTCGGCCATCCAATTGTAACTTTCTTCAACATCTCGATTCCGCCCTCCCTACATACAACAATCAATAAACTCATCCTACCACCAACCACACCACCACCAATATGGACAAGGGCCTCAACGAGCTCCTCAAGTGGGGCATTGAGAACTCGACCAAGAACCCAAACGACCCCTCGGCCGCTGATGCCGCGCCCCCGACCAACCGCGGCCTCAACCCGGAGGTCCTGGCGGCTCTGTTCGGTGGACCCTCGGATGCCGACCTCATGAAGGCGTCCATGGCCCAGATCATCAGCACCGAAGACACGCCCGAGAACACGCTCGAGAACAAGCTCGTGGCATTTGACAACTTTGAGCAGCTCGTCGAGTCGCTCGACAATGCCAACCTGATGAGCAGCCTGGGCCTGTGGACGCCGCTCATCGGCGTGCTCGAGTCGAGCCCCGAGGCCGAGCTGCGGCGCATGGCGGCGTGGTGCATTGGCACGGCCGTCCAGAACAACCAGCCTTCGCAAGAACGGTTCCTGGCCGTCAACGGCATCCCGCTGCTCGCCAAGGCAGCAGCCGACGCCAACGAGTCGTCCGCCGTCCGCCGCAAGGCCGTCTATGCGCTAAGCTCGGCGTGCCGCAACTACCAGCCCGCCATGGACGCGGCCCTGACGGCTCTGGCCGCTTTGGCCGCCAACAAAGACGAGGCCACCAAAGTGCCTGTGCCGGCCGGCCTAGCTGACCTGCCCAAGACGGTGGATGCAGGCAACATGGACGCCGTGGACGAGGTGCTCAACGTCCTCAAGGCCGATGTGGCGGAGGCCGAGGCCAAGGCCAAAGCGGCGTAAGTGGGCTGGACTCACTTTTATATATATACTCTTTTGATACCTCGTTTTCTTTCTTATTTTATTGCATGGGACTGGCGTTTAGGGGAAGGGCAACATAATCACACGTTGCTATTACCACAAATATTTTGGGTTATACAATATAAATGCAATATACAAGTTCATTCTTAAAGACATAATTAATTCATCCATTGTGAACCATGTCCATACTGTAAAACAAAATATCATCGTGACAAGACTTCATGTAAGGCTTTGATTTATTGAAAGATATGCGGAGTATATAAAACATCATATAATGTACAGCTACCGTCCCACCAGTTTAGCTTTGTTCCATCCCATTTCCCGTCTCATTCGTTTTCTTCCCACTCCGTCTAATCAACCAGCTCGCCGTGAAACGGCAGGCCGAATGCGCCGAGCAGCAGACGCGCCTGGCGGTCAGACGTGGCAGTCGTCTCGACAAAGATGCGGAGGCCGGGAATCATGCGGGCCGGGTAGTGGGAGTAGTTGACCTCGACTTCGGGGAACTTGGCCACATCGACGGGCGTCAGACCCCATGACAGATTGCCCGAGTTGTCGCCGGTGCTGCCCTTGACGCCCTTCCAGTCCTTGATTTGCGGGAGTACCAGATGGATGCACTTGTCCAGGAAATCGTAGGCCTCGTTGCCGGTCATTGTGGCCTTGCAGCCGGCCTTGCGGCCCTTGGCAATGCCCCACTGCGAGACGCTCTTGCGGGCGGTCGTGATCTCGGGTTTGACGCCCGTGATCGACATCAGAACCATGCGCGCGGCCGTCAGCACGTCGCGGTCTCGGATTCCGTCCGGCACAAACGTGGCCACGGTAACGGCGCGGATCCTCGGGATGTTGTTGAAGCCGAACGGCTTCTCGAGCAGGGGCAGCACTGAATAACCGCGCGGCGGGCGCAACGGACGGTTCTTGTGGTACGGCGACGAGCCGTCCCAGCTGCGCAGACGCGGGCCGCGCACCTCCTTGGGCGTGCCGGGCGGGACGTGGTTGTAGGCCAGAGTCATGAGGTCGGAGGCAATCGTGCTGTGGTAGGTCATGCTGAGGCGGCTCTCGTGAAAGGGGCCCGGGACGAAATCGCGGGCAGTGGGATCGGACGACACGGGCGACTGGATGGGGTGCAGCGGGCCGCGGTCGTACTTGGGCGGGTGGTATTGGTATCTGAGGTGAAGTTAGTGACTGACAAGGAATAACGAATGTGCAAAGCAGAAGCGAGCGAAGCGAGGATACACACCTGGTTCCGGGAAGGCGTCCTCCTCCCAGTCGCTCCTTCCGTTGCAGGTCGCGCTCGCGGGGCGAGGGGAGTTTGGCGTCGTCGGGCAGAGGCGGCGTCAGAAACGACGAGTCGGCCTCGAGGTCCGTAAAGGTCGGGTCTGTCGGTGCTGGTGTCGACGAGGCCGGTTTTGATTGTGATGATGCCATGCGGGCTGTGTTGTGGGAGATGGAGAATGTCGTCGCCGCTGAAGGCCGTAATGGCACGGCAGCATGCCATCCCGCTGTGCGGGCGAGGCTCCGTATGCTCGCCATCGTGTGTCGGGATTGTACGTGTTCGCCGGGGTCGCTGCGCGAGGGCAATGGCTGGCGAGAACTGGTCGGCACAGATGAAGCGTCGTCAAAATGTCGTTCCTGCCCGGCTCACTTTTTTGGTCGTGAAAAATTGTAGTCGCGAAAGATTGACCAGTAGGGATGCAGATTTCAACAGAAAAGTGGGTCATAAAGAGTATGTCACGTGTGTCAATATCAACCATTTTGGACAATGTCAACATTGCCATCTACAACTGTTTCTAAATACTGTGTGTTAAAAAGTTCATTGATATTGATTGACATGATTAACAAGATTCAGGATTTTTTGATTTTTTTTTTCAGGTATTTTGACTTTTTTAAGTTAATTTTGGTAGATTTGATTTCCGTCCAAACTTGCACAATTCAATCTCACCAACATAATCACGTCCTAACATAGCATGATAACATGAATTTTATCCCAAAAATAGTCATGTAAAACTTATCAGTAGTTGAAGCCTATAGCGTGTTGACGACATGTTGACGACATGTTGCAAAGTTGTGTTGTCTTGAAGCGATGATTCTCAACCTCGTACTTGAAGGCTTAGTCATCTTGACGGCTTTCACCACCAGAACGGGAAGGCGACGTCGCGACCGTGCCTTAGCGCCCATAGCTCCCTGGAGCTCAGCTCACATGTGCTAAACTTGGAAACAACAAAGAACACTTGTAATGAGAACGTCCGGGTTTGCACAATTGCAATTGGGTTGGCGCATCCTGTAACATGGTCGCATTCTCTCGTATCTCGTACATTTTGCCCGTCTCTACCACGTTCAGCCTCCCTTCAACCCCGGCGAAATATGGCTTCCTTCGCCGTCCACCCGATCCACCGCTTCCACGGCCAAAGCCAGCCAATGCGCCGGCCAAAGGTAAGCCACCGCAATCCATATATGTCTTTGTGTCTTTGTTTCTTCGCCCTAACAGTGTAGGAATTCACCTGCTTTTCGTATGATGACGACCACAAGCTGCACCTCGACGACCGGTCGTTGCGGTGGTACTACCCGCCGCAGTATCCAAACGCCGACCTGTCGCGCGGCTTTGAGACATTTGACAAGCACGACGACGACGGCACCGACGAGCACCTGGACAGCCTGCTGGCGTCGGTGGCGGCGCACGAGCAAAAGACGAACAGCAAGATTGACGCGCAGGTGCTGACATGGCGCGGGATGATGACGAAAATACTGGCGGCGCCATACGATGACAGAGATGGGTGAGCACGACCTGGGTGTGTGTACTTTATATTGACTGAATAATACTGATACTTACGGCTGCAGCTTCGAGATGAACGCCACATTTTACCAAGTGAGCTAGCCGATGATAGACGTATTTTACGAAACATGAACTAACAAGCCAACTCATGAAAGGGGTGCATGTACGTTTATTCACCAAATATCAGTATATCAGGTTTAAATCTCCCCGTCTAACGCCCTCAGATTCATTGAAGAAAACCACGAGTACAAGGTCAAGTCGCGGCGTGAACAAGAAGCCCGCCAGAACCGTCCGCCACCAAGGCAGCATCCAGACCGTCCTTGGTTTCCACCAGACGTCATGTCATATTGGGGTGGGTCCCTCCTCGACCGAAATTTCCTATAAATTCATGACTCCCCTAGACTCCCCTAACCTTGTAGGCTACAAGTTCGAGGCACTGGCCACGCTCCCCCGGCCCTGGGGCGAGGTCTCGCGCGACGAGATCGAGGGCCGCGACGCGCAAATCGTCAGCAACAAGGCCCAGTACTGCTCCGTCGTGCGAACAGGCTTGGGCAGCACAATCTTGTGTCTGGGCGGCGAAGTCGACGCCGTCTGGGACGCCAAGCCGCAGACGCCCGGCCAGCCGATCCGCTGGGTCGAGCTCAAGACGAGCCAGGACATTCAGAGCGAGCGGGACCTCGAGGCGTTTGAGCGCAAACTCTTGAAATTCTGGATCCAGTCGTTTCTGCTGGGCGTGCCGACAATTGTTGTCGGGTTCCGGAGTCGGACCGGCCGGCTTGTACGACTCGAGGAGATTTCCACAGAAGGGATCCCTGGAACTGTGATCAAACGAGCGCACGAGCAGCAACGGCCGGCGCCGCCATGGGACGGCGACACATGCATCAACTTTGCGTCTGCCTTTTTGCATTGGCTAAGGGAGACCGTATTCGGGGCCAGTCTGGACGCGAGCGGCGCGAGTAGTGGAAATGACGGCGTATGGCGGATACGACGACGACCGGGGTCGCCCGAGATTGAAGTCTTCCAGGTCGAGGAGACGGGCCACGGCAACATTCTGCCCGACTCGTTTCTCAACTGGCGGATCAAGCTGGCATTAGGCGCAGACACGACGAGTGGTGCTGCAGAAGACCGGTCAGGACCTGATTCTGGGCAGATCAGTAGTTGAGAGGATGGCACAGAAAACATTTCTACAACAATTGGAATAGCTACAACTTGGTTAATCGCAAAATATATTGTATATTGATACCATTGCACAAGTTTCAACCAGTTGGCGTGAGAAACTATATATTAACAAGACAAGTCATCTCTGTGAACTAAATCTAGATGCAGATAAATGGGGGAAAGAAACGAGAATAAAGCAGTAGCAAGATTCCTAGCGCCATGGTGAAATGCAAGCCCAAAATATATGCCCACGCAACGGATGCTATGCTGGACAATGAAAACAGTAAGTAGTGAAAACAGAGGACGAAGAAGTGAAGAAAAGAAAAGCAGAAACAACAAAAACGCAGGCCCGACGCAAGAACAACGCGGAAAACAAACGCAAATCAGCAAACAACAAAATGGAAAAGATATCCACACGCAAAACACAAAATCAACAGAATACATCTACCAACTCGTACACTCGTCGTCTTTCTTCTTTTCGGGACCGAGGCAGTATCCTATCCATATGTCTCTCGCTCACTCGTCACTCAAACGGCAGGCCACCGCATACGCAAGCCCTCGGCCCATCGTCTGTAGAGAGCATCGGAAAGCTGCTTCGAGTGTTCCATGCCGGGCGGTGCTTCCCGTCCGGGGAACTTTGGCTGTAGCAGCGCCTTCTCTACCTCTCGCAAGTCTCTCTCCGGCATTTTGTCCAGTGCTGGCGGCTCGGCCTGGACAATGCTGCCGTTGCGCCGCCTGTGGCTCTTGAGATGCGGGTTGGCCTGGCTAAGGATCAGCTTCGTCTGAGCTGGCGACGACATGACATTGCTGTTCTGGATCGCAGTGGCACTGCTGCTGTTCTTAATAATAACAGTGCCCTGCGGTGTGCCGTCCATCGGTGTCTTGGACACGGGCGGCTGGCACTGCTGCGGCAAAAAGGCATTGCTGAGGCGGGAGTCGTTGGCGACACCGGCCATCATGCTCTTCATGAGATGGTAGGCGCCCTCGGGATCGACAGCGTCCAGAAGGGCAAACGCTTCCGTCAGCTTGGCAAGGGCCTCGCGCTTTTGCAGAGTGCTGGTTTGCGCGTGCAGCTCGCCCATTGTCGGGTCGACGACCTTGGTAAAGAGGCGGTGGCCGAGCGTGGCTTCTTTGCTCGAGAGCTCAGACGACGAATAGCTCGGCTGCAACAGAGGCTGAGGAGGGCAGTTCTCGTTGTTTGTGAGGGTGCTGGAGGTCGTGGCCGAGCCGGGGGACGGCGGCTCGGAGAATCCAATCTGGCTGCTGTTTGAGCCGTCGGAGGGCACACGGCGGAAAAGACGCATAGTCGATCCGCTGTTGCCAAACGACATGTCAGGCTGCAATGGCCGCTTGGGCTGGATGGCTGGGACGGCATTGGAAATAAGAGATGTGCGGCGCGGTGAGCCAGTTGACACATTTGACGGGATCCGCCTGGCAGTGCCAGTACGGCGAACTGTGCCCATTGGTGCAGGCGACACAGGCTGCAGAGGGCCGTCCTTGACGTCGAGTTTCCGCATAAGCTCCTCGGTAGCGTAGAGTGCGGATGTCCTCCGCGACCGGATCGTGCGCCGTGTGGGTGCCACCGACTTGACTGTGTCAAACACCCAGTCGTCCGAGTCGTCCTTGGGCGCCAGCGAGTGGAGTGTCTCCTGGTAGTAGACAGGGTGTGAAATGCGCTGCTGGTCGGCATCGAACATGCGCCGCCGCTCGACCAGCTCCTGCATCGACTCGACCTTGCCGGCGGACCGGATAAAGCGGTGCTTCAGCAGATCCTTGGCCGAGGGCCGGTGATCGGGGTCCTTCATGAGACACTGGGCGACAAAGTCCTTAAAGTCTCTACTGAAGTTGCCCTCGAGGCGTGGCGGCGGGTTCTTGGGGATCTGGAGCAGCACCTTCATAGGATGCACCTTGCCGTGTGGCGGCTCACCCAGGACCAGCTCCATCGCCGTGATGCCGAGAGACCAGATGTCGGCGCGAAAGTCGTAGCCAGCCTGCTGGATGACCTCGGGCGCCATCCAAAAGGGCGTGCCCACAAATGTGTTGCGGATGGATTTGAGATCCGTCAGCTGCGCGGCGACACCGAAATCGGCCAGCTTGACCTTGCCCGTTTCTGACAACAGGATGTTGGCGGCCTTGATGTCACGGTGAATCTTGCCCTCGCTGTGCAGGTATTCGAGACCGCGCAGCAGCTCCCGACAGACAATCGCCACCTGGCTCTCGGCAAAGTTTCCCGGCTTCAGCAGATCAAGGCAGGAGCCGCCGCCGAGGTATTCCATCACAATCCATAGCTTGTGTCCGTGTAAAAAGCTCGCGCGGTATTGGGTGACGTATGGGCTGGCGCAGGTGCTGAGCACGGAGATTTCCTGCTGGATCTCCTGGATGTCATCATCGCTGGATTCGAGGTCGATCTGTGGGAGAATATGGTTAGTGGTGTTGGCCCAGATACATGATCCTCGGTGCGAAATGCAAAGTAAACACTAAACACATACCAGCTTCAAGGCGACCGTCTCGCCCGTTGCCCGGTCGAGTGCTTTGTAGACGACACCAAAACTGCCACCTGTAGAAGTACTGTTAGCAAACTGCATTCACAGAATCAAGGCAGTCCATCGAGCTGCCATCCCCAGAAGAAAGAAACGTACGGCCAAGCTCCTCCAGCGGCTGGTAGTGGTCTGCAATGCTTTCAGTCATTGTGCTCGCACCTGGTCACGTAGGACCCTTTTCGCACCTGCGAAGAATATTAGGAAGAGGATAGAGGATTTGTCGAATCCAATCGGATGCTGGTCTCGTTGTTTGTCTCGGATGATTGTCGTGAGAAAGCCAAGAGAGCAGAATTGCGAGTGTTGTAGAAAGTCAACAAAGGCCGGCGATGTGATTGGACCAATAGATAGAGAGTAGAAACAGCGGCGGAGGGGAAGTGCGAGGAGAGGATGGTATTCGGGATTGAAGAATCGTGGATTGCAGAGAGGAAGGGAGGAATGTGAAGATGCGCCGATAAAAAAAAGAAAGAGAACAGAAGAGTCGCGAATTAAGAAAGAGTGTGCCTCTCTTTTTCTGGACCCTTTCTCTTTTTGCTATTTTTCTTTTTTTATCAGAGTCGCTCTTTCCCCGTCTTGTTTGATTGCTTGCAGCAAAAGCGCAGGTGCGATAAGAGCTCCGTCGCAACTTCCGTTTATGCGCCCCTGCCCCGGCTTATTGTTTGGAGCTCGGGCCAAGCTGTCCGGGCAACGCAGCGGTGTTAGGGGCCTGTTTGGCTAGTTTGTGCGAAATAGGTGGTTTGGCGGACTGGCAATTTAGTGGTTTTGGCGGAATATAGTGGGCTCCCTTACTTAATTTGTATTATCGGGAGGGGGCCGCTCCTTGTTTCGTTAATCGTTATGGGGCAACGACGGTCTTTCTCTCTTTTCTCGTCTTTTTTCACGAGGGTCCAGCCATAAATTGAAATTGGAAGGCGCAAATCAACGTCGATAGCGGGCGCAAGCAAAGAGAGAAAGGAAAGAACGGACGGCTGACGGCCTGTGTCTTTGATCTGTTTTGTTTATCTCTCTTGGCTAAATGAAGTTGATATATGAGGAAAGAGCGAGGCGGCGTTTTTTCATGTTGTGGAAAGCGTGTTTGGCGATGTGCGACGGTTCATACATGGAGGAAAGAGCTGATGAGAAGGAAAGATCAAGGAGAACAAACTGCCGTGGCGTCTGTTCCTTCCAGATCGGATTCGTTTTTGTTCCGAAAGACAAAATTATCAATCTGGGGAAAGAGGTGGGTTCAAGTAGGCGGGTGGCCGGCCTCCCGTCCGTCGCCAATAGGGCCTGGCTGAGAGCTTGTGGCGTTGCCGAGCGGCGATTCTAGTGGGCACAGGCGATTGTGTGTACATTCCAGAGCATTCAATCGGTGTGACATCCACTATATTAGGCGTAGCGAACAGGGCAGTTCTGGCTCTTTATGTGCTTTCTGCATGCCACACAAGAAGCCTTCAATATGATGCATTACTGACATCGTGACAGACAAAGATACACGACGAGAGCAGAAGGCATGCGCATCCATAATCCGTATTGTTCAAGGGGAAACACCCAGAGTGTTGAGAGTCGCGTGTTACGTCGTCGTCTGGTCGAAGGAGTGAGATGCGTTCTAAACACACTGAGTAAAATAGGAAAAAGCACCTGTCGACGCTCTTATTGAGAACCATTCTCTCTTTGGTGCGTCTCGGTCATTGAGTCCAGTCTCAATCTGACATGAAAGACGCAGGATGGATGTGCACACTGAAAAGATATGTGAATGTGACGGGATTGTCTGTCGCAGGGAACTAACTTCCCAAATAGGAAATGTGTTTTTGACATGGGGCAAAGAGCAGCTGATGCACAATAAAAGTGTATGTTTTTGCTCTCTCTCTTTGTTCTGGCCACTGATTTATTCGCCTTGTCCAAGACACCGGGGAAATCGCAAAGTCGATCACACACCGCCGACATTGATCAGGAAGGGGACAGGCGAAGGGCGACCCATAGCGAAATATTGAAATGAAATAGCAGTCACCTTAGGCATGCGGAAACAAAAAGATGGTGAGACCTTTTGGCTTGGGAGCCGCAGCGGGAAGACGCACGTGAGGAGTGGTCTGTATTGTTTACTTGGTTAGATTGTATCATTGTTTTTTGAAGTGTTGTTCTGGTTAATGTTTAGTTTCTAATTATTTTAGGATTGAGTCCTACAATACTCTGTAAACAAATGTACGATTTTTGTGTATATTCATGAAAATATAAAATAAAATAAAAGAATAAATTTAATCTCAGGGTCTCTTTTGTGCAAAAATACCAAAATTAATGTCATAGTCGGGAATAAAGTTTACGTTAGAAAAACCTGGAAAAAGAAAAGAAAAAGGGCACGACTGGAATGAAACTTACTTAGGCACGAATGAATCAACAGCATCACAAAGCCACAAGACCCGACACGAACCGACAGACATTGTTCAGTCATTTCGCGGGGAAGCTCTAACTGGATGCAGTAATAAGTTGTGTAGGTAGAAAAGACGATATGTAAACAACAGGCACACTTTACGGTAGACTGCATAATTTGTGTGACATAGTGTAAGCCTACGATATCAAATCAATAGAGACATAAAACACACCTTATCACAATGAGTAAGTTCAGCTACATTAAAATGCACACATCGTATATATCTGATTCATTCTGGCTAGGCTACGTTCTCAATACTGCCAAGACTGCATCTGAAATCTAAACCTGGCCAAGAGCCTCGCGGCGCGACTTGGAGGCCGGGTCAAAGTAAGGCTTCTCGCCGAGCGAGACGACACGGTTGCCCTGGCGCTTGCCCGAGTAGTCGAAGGTGGCGGTGTGGAAGACGGAGCGGTTGTCCCAGATGGCCAGGTCGTTCTTGTTCCACTTGAAGCGCACCTGCAGGTCGTGGTTGTCGGTGATGAGTTGGAGGACTACGGAGTAGAGAAGTCAGCACGATTCAAAATGGGCCCTTCAAAATAATATGGTTTGGGTGGGCCACCTACAGTATGCCTTGAGAATCTCGCTCTCCCGGGCCGAAACACCGTTGATCCAGCCAGCCTCGACCTGGTGGCCGGCCGAGAAGAGACTCTTCCAGCCGGTGACCGGGTTCGTGCGCACGACAGGGTGCTCGGCCTTGAAGTCGAGGCCGTTGTTCTCGGGGGCGCCGCGGTCCGTGTCGATCAGCTCAATACCAAAGGTGTCCTTGACCTTGACAAAGTTGGGCTGGTAGTGGGTGGCCGTCAGACCGTCGACGAGCTTCTGGACGGGCGCCGACAAACGATCGTACAGCTCGTAGCCCGACGCCCACAGCGTGTCGCCGCCAACGTCCTCGGGCGGCTGCGTGATCTTGAGAATGGCATAGTCCGAGGGCACGCGCTCAAAGGTGATGTCGGCGTGCCAGCCGACGCCGGCCAGCTGCTTCGAGGACGACGTGTAGCGGTCCTTGTAGTACTTGCGGTTCTGCTCGGACGAAATGACCGAAACCTCGTCGTCGAGCTTGCCGTTCTCGTCGACGGCAATGCCGCGCTTGCTGTTGGACAGCGCGTGGCGGTGCAGCTTGGACGTCTCGGGCTTGCCCGTGAGCTCGCCGAGCTTCTGGCCCAGCACCTTTTGGTCGTCAATCGTCAGGTCCTGGTTGCGGAAGAAGACGACGCCGCGCTGCGACACCAGAATGGCCAGGTCGCGCAGCTTCTGGTCGTCGCCCAAGATCTCGCTGAGCTGCAGCGTGGGGAACTCGTGGCCGATGACGTTGGTGACGTCAAACTGCTCATAGCTGTCAAGGGAGCCCGACGACACGAGAGGCTCGGCAAGCTTGTTGCCGCTCACAGCCTTGGTCGGGATGACATAGGGCGCAGGGGCAATGTCGAGATCGACATCAGCAGCAGGAGGGGCCATTGTGAAGAAGAAGGGTGAAGCAAAGGATATAAAAGTAGTGTGTCTTGGGGAATTTGGGGACTTTGGGTTGTGATTGTTGCTGAACTTCAAGATTCAAACGAACAAACGCTGGACGGGCCAGCAACGGCTCATTTATACTTGACGCCGGACGTCCTTTGCGCATCATTATGTCTTCCCGGTGCCGTGGTCGGCAGCACATCACTCGATGGCTTACAGTCTTGAAGGCATATATGATAGCAATGGACAGGAGAGAAACACAACAAAGAGAACCGCTTGAAGCGACATCTTGACACAGCCTCCCCGCATCCTGCTACGTGAGGTGCGAGATTAGAGATGTCGCGTCATGAAGATATACAGCGGCATCTTGTGTCGATTCGCGACTCCGCGACATAAACGAGCAGATGTGTGGCAGACTAACTGCATCTTATCGGTCATGATAGTCTGGCGCCAGGCAATAGGTCGACCTTGTCAGGAAAGCAAAAGCTGCTCGTCCCAATGGGAGGCTCGGGATTGAGATGATAGCAACAGCAAGCGAACGGAGAATAGGCTCACGTGGACCAATCCTTGTTCGCATCATTCCAGCTTACATTTGACACTCATCAAGAGCTGCATGATCGGGTAGTCTTGTCCGTTCCAGATGAGTCCTTGTGCAGCATCGTGTCTTTTGGAAACTTAAACGTCGGTCATGTTCGGCCGTCGCATCATCCAAAGCGCAATATACATTGCTGGGCAATGCACTTTAGTGCGATGTTGTGAGAGTGTTTCAAGGCAGCGATGTGACTGGGCCCAGCTCAAATCGCGAAACGAAGAAAGCAAGAGACGCACTTGACAAACTTGGCAATGATGGGATTGGAGATGTCAAGGCACAAATTGTACCATTCGATATTGGCGCTGGTTGTTTGGTGCCGTTCGTGTAAGTGCTGTAAGTGGGTAGCGCCATGATAACGCCATCTTGCGAAAATCATTGTCTGACAGTGGGCTGTGCCTGGAGATAGCGACATTTGGAGGTTGCTTGCATACATGATACAGCAAACAAAGGCTCCAGCCTGTGTCTCGCGGGAGAGGACTACCGAAGGCTGCATCATCGACATATCTGCCAAGAAGTTAAATATTCTTGCATCTCCTCTCAATGTCTCATCGGCACGCTCGCAGGAGGACGATGCATGTCGCGATGATGCACAATTGGAAATGGCTTGTACCTGGTGAACTATGTATTGACAGGTCCGGGGTAGCCGGCTAGCTCTTTTGCGCCGAGAAGTAAGTCCAGAATGTCATTTGGGCCGGAGATAGACGTTCGAGGAGAATATGATCGGATATGCTGTCAACTCGTGAACTCGGATGACGTGCTGGTTCTTAGTCGCGCCGACAAGTTGGTACATCAGACCAGTCTGTCTCAAGAAACATGCAAGCTCATTCAGCACAAGAAGAGTCATTCTGGACAGTCCATGTGAAGCCGGAATGCCATCCGTTCTTTTGATATCGCGAGATGTCGAGAAGTGCATCGAAAAGAAAACTGTCTCCATGGAGACGCGTCGCGTCGTAAAATAAAAACCAGGCGCAAACAATCTCCGGAACGCCTGCTTCGGCGCTGACTTATCTTTGTGTCACGAGGAGATCCAGTTCGTCTCGTGGCGTATTGTGTCGAAATGAGACTCGAAATTGAGACATAAATTTACGATGTAGTTGTCACAGAAAGTGGAACGTAATTACTGCGTAGGCAAAAAGTTCCCAAAAGAGAAGGAAGGCTTGGAAGCCTCACGCAAGGCGCTTGATACTTGGACACGATCACCTCAAAATTAATTAGATCGTCTTGACTGATGGCCCTTGAGTCGCTGTTTCCGCATTAGTGGCCCAAGCACGCGGGCCGCTCTGTGGGCTGGCATGCTGGCCTGACCTAAGAGGCCCCGGGGCCTAGTGGGTCGCGACACGCCCAGCGGACAACTTCAGCGCCAGTGTTACAGGGGCCAGCCGCACCGTTGCTGGGCAACAGGATCAAAATACCCAAACTGCGCTTTCCTCGCCAACACACCGCAACACACTCTTTACCTGCTGACAACGCCTGGGGGATCAACGCACCTGCCGACCAGGCTCCACGCTAACAACCATCCCACCAAAAAGGGAACGACCACACATCGTTCTTTCTCTCATGCCAGCTACTTTTGGTTTTCCTCATCGCTCCTGCCTACCGTCGCAACCGCTGCTATATCGTGGTTCTGCTATGGTTGTCTCTTTCCGTGTCTTGTTATTTTGCATTATCCGACCCTCAATCTCTTTCCATTCTGCAATTCCACGACTGTCGCTTCCTCTGCCCAGCATCCCGTCACGAAACGATTAACGAAAGCATTTCTCGCCCGTTACTTCGAACCTGGTTTTCCGCTGGACGACGGCAGGCCTTCTTTCCGAGCTTCTTATTCACCAGCTCTCGCTCTTTGTTTACTTACGAGTTCGAAGTCACGAAAACTCTGCATCTCGAGAAACGACGATATATCTGAATCATCGGACTGATCATCGATCATTCTTCAACCCAAGAACAATACTTGGCAACATCCTTC
This sequence comes from Sporothrix mexicana, assembly GCA_021396375.1. Classification (NCBI taxonomy): domain Eukaryota; kingdom Fungi; phylum Ascomycota; class Sordariomycetes; order Ophiostomatales; family Ophiostomataceae; genus Sporothrix; species Sporothrix mexicana. The sequence continues at coordinate 33,907 of WNYC01000114.1, read as the reverse complement.
ACTGTCGACAGCTTCACACACACCGGTTTCCTCTGCCACCGCCATCATGACGGTGCCAGCACCTCCGCCGCTTCCCACGCGGTTTCCGTGCTGGTGCAGAGCAGTTTATTCCTGGGGAGGCGAGGTACGTTCACCGTCCAGATTCTCTTGTCGTTGTTGTTGTTGTTGTTGTCATGCTAACTTTGCCCTCAGTCAAAACGTGATCTCGGTTTTATGGAAGGCGACCTCATCGAATGCCTCAACGCCGGCGACGGTAGCTGGTGGACCGGCCGTCTTTTCCGCGATCGCCGCATGGTCGGCGCCTTTCCTTCCAACTTTGTCGAGCTTCTGCCGCCCGAGTTCCGCCCCATCACCCGCTCAACAAGCCCTCTCCCGCCCGCCGGCAACACGCCCAGCCCCAAGAACACACCGCAAAAGTCAAAGACGTTCCGCAAGCCCTTTGAGGCCTACGCAAAAGCACCACACTACACAACAGCCAAGCAGCCCGAAACGTATCAGCCGGGATCCTCGCGTTCTAGGGAAACGTCGGCGACCTCGATTGGCAGCACGGGCAGCAACAACGGTGTTCGCAAGGGGAACGGAGCCGTCCACAGCCACAGCCACAGCCAAAGTCACAGCATCAACAATGCAAATGTCGGCGGATCACGGCATGGAAGCGCCAATGGCAGCATGCGCATCAACAGCAATAACAGCAATAGTATCGCTCGCGTGCCAAGCCCATCACCACATCACCAGGCCCTGGGATACGGCGGCGGGTCTCGGTCGCCATCGCCCAACCCGCGCATGAGCAGCTACCAAAACCCAGAACCTCAGCATCAGCCGCTCTTTCACCAGCAGCAGCAGCAATTCCAACAGCCTCCTCCTCCACAACATTACCAGCCGCCTCCGTCGCCATCACCAATGCAGCAGTATCGTCATCAGCACAACATCTCCCGGGGGCCATCGCCTGCACCGACTATGCCATTGCAGCAGTTCCGCCAGCCGACACCGCCAGACGAGAAGGTTTATCAGCCATACCGGCCATCGAGCTCGCAGGAGCAGCTGGACTCGCCACCACCACCGCCGCCTCCCCATCGCCATGCTATCAGCCGGCAAGACTCAGCAGCCTCGTACGACAACCGCGGGCCAGGCATGATGGGCGGTATGCACGGCCTCGAGCGCCATGGCTCAAACATGTCGTACAACAGCCATCACTCGGCAGCAGGATACCACACACCTCGTGTCCCCTCGCCTGTTCCATCACCGGGGCCCATCGAGTCAGGGTTGACCCCATCGCCACTGCGTGAGGCAATGGACGACGTGATGGAACAGCTTGATGCCCTTGGCATGTCACGAGACAACGCAAGAACGCCTGAGCCAATACCCGCTGGTTTCGATGCCTGGTCTCCCGAGTCGTTTGATACAGTCCACCAGAGCTCCCGACGAACACAGCGCAAGGAACAGATGCGGCCACAGACATCCATGGGCATCCCTGTCGACGAAGGCTACGAGACTTACAGCGGCAGTGGCAGTGGAAACTCGTCGCAGGATACTGGCTACGGCTCCAGCCAGCGCGAAGATGAGCAGCAACTTCCTCAGCTCAGTAACTATGTGGCTCGTATGGAGTCGCGGCTACAGAACATGCACCAACAACATCAGCAGCCTCAATTCGCCCAGTCCTTTGCCGACAACGACGCACCCATGCCACCACCAAAAGCCCCTGGGCTGTTTGAGCGGCCAAAGTCGTCCATGGGCGGTGCGGGTGGCGGCGGCTTTGGTGGAGGCGAAGACATGGATTCTTTCAAGCAGCAGCAGTTGCGTCATCGGCGGTCGGCTTATGATGTTGGCCGCCAGGTTCTCAACCGCACGTTTACGACCAAGACAAACTCCACCAACGCGTCCGCCGGCAACCGGAGCACGACAACCAACAGCAGCACCAACACGCAGAGCACCAACCGCAGTCTGATGAGTGGTGCATCGGCCAGTGGATTCAGTGCCACGAGCGCCGGTAGTCTCGCCCGGAAAAACATGAGCCGTGCCCAGAGCGCCATGGGCATGAGAGAGTGGGACGGCGACCGGCCTGATTCGCCCTTTACTGGCGTTACTTACCACAGCAGCCACGCTTCCGACTATCAGCAGAACAATGCAGCCAACCGCCTCCGCTCCAAGTCTCAGATCGGCTTCCACAGTGGTGGTGACGATCTCCCAGGCCTTGGTGGTCTTTCTGGTATTGGTGGACTGACACAGCCCAAGTCGACTCCCAAGAAAAGCAACATTTTCAGGAAGATGATTGAGTCGGCCAAGACGGGCGTCGCCAGCAGCCGTGGGTCTATTGCCATGACTGGCTTTGGAAACACGGGCATCAGCGGCGGTGTCGGCAGTCACAACTACTCCCAGTCGTCGCCTATGAACACACTGGGAGCGAACCCGAATCCTAGCTACGGCCGTGATGCAGCCAGAGAAATGGGGTTGGCAGGAGCGTCTGGTGGCGTGGACTGGGTGCAGGTGCGCCGTGATGTCAACCGTTCCAACTCGCTCAGCCGGATTGAGCGCAATGAGCGCCGCGACCGCTGCCAGATGCTTGACTACCCAACGCTGGACCCTGTCGACGAGCTGTACAACACGATTGAGGGCGACGAGGGGGCGGATGGCATGCCTGTGGCCGAGCCCACCAACTACGGTGCTCTGAACCTGAGCCAGGTCGACAAGAACTCGCGATTCATCAGCAGCCTTCCGCCCATGACGACGGCCATTACGCTTTCCACAACGTACGTATGCCGCCCATACCGAAGCGATGTTCAACGCCTGCGGGCCATCTTCACCTGGGTGTCCGAGAAGATTGTGTGGGAGGACGACTACGAGATGGGCGGTGTGGGTTCCGAGGGCATGGACACGCGCAAGGTGATCCAGTCCAAGCGTGGCTGCGCTGAAGAGTACGCGGTGCTTGTGGCAGAGATGTGCGCGGCAGCCAGTCTGCCGTGCGAAGTGGTCCGTGGCTACCTCAAGGCACCAGGCGATATCCCCGAGCTGGGCATTATGCCGCGCGCCAACCACTGGTGGAATGCCGTCCTTGTCGACAACGAGTGGCGCATCATGGACACGTGTTTGGCGAGTCCGTCGTTCCCCAAGCGCGGCCAATACTCGAGCGGCGGCGGCAGCAAAGACACAGCCGACCCGTGGTGGTTCCTGGTGCAGCCCAGCGAGGCCTGCTATACGCATATCCCTGAGCACCACACGCAGCAGCACCTGTGCCCGCCTGTTGCGCACGAGATCCTCCAGAACCTGCCGTGTGCCGGCCCGCCCTACTTCCGCAACGGGCTGCAGCTGATGGACTTTAACACATCACTTTTGCGTACTGAAGATTTAGAGATGGTGCACGTCCGGTTCAGTGTCCCCGAAGAGGTCGAGGTGGCTGCGGAGATCGAGGTGCGGGCCCTAACAAGAGATGTGGACGGCGACTACTTTGAGAGCGGCGACGTGATCAAGAAGCGCGCACTGGCGCAGGCGGACTGGATTGCCGGCGGCATCAAGCGGTACACAGTCAAGGGACTGCTCCCTGGCGACGAAGGCACGGGTATTCTCAAGGTGTATGCTGGCCGCCGTGGTCTCATGCACAGCATCAAGGACATTCCGCACCCACTGGCGTTCTCGCTGCCGGTTGTGCACACGGGCGAGAATCCCAGCTACGAGTTTGTCACGCGGCACCCGACACCCCACGCACAGAAACACGACATTTACGTCGTGCAGCCACAGTGCCAGCGCCTCGCCCTCAACAACACGTTTGTCTTTGCTATCCGCCAGCATCCCAGTTCTGTGGGTGGCGCCACCCCCGTCCTCCCCTCGCAGCACCGCGCCCCGTCGCCCTCGCCGTTTGCCCGCCCCTCGTCCGCCATGAGCATGCTCTCGAGCATGACCGGCAGCAACCAGGCGAACGGAAACACGATCCCGGCGGGCAGTGTCAGCGGCAGCAGCAGCAGCAGTGGCAGCGGCACCACCAAGAAACCGGCCAAGCTGGCCATCCAGACGCCCGGCGGCAAGATTCTGCGGCTGATGCGCAAAGAGGACCGCACCAACAAGAGCAGCGGCATCGGAGTCGGCGGCCGCCTCGGCGGCGAGGAAGAGCCGGCCGACGGCGGCACGTGGGAGACGATCATCAAGTGCAGCGAGCGCGGCGTGTGGCGCGGGCTGGTGCTGGCGGACCGGACGGCGCGGTGGTGCGTGTTTGCCGAGTGGGTGTGTCAGTAGTGGGCGAAAGAGCGAAAGGGCGAAAGAACGGAAGAGCGAGCGAAGCGAGGAGAAAAGAGAAGAGAGTCGCATGCAGTTCCAGAGTTCGTTTTCTGGCTGTTTTTTCTGTTCTATGTTTTGAGGTCCGCGGGATGTTTTTGTTTTTGTTTTGCGTTTTGCGTTTTGCGTTTTGCGTTTTGTTTTCTTTTAAAATTCCGGCAAGGATCTGGCTGCATATTGGGCGTTTTTGAGATTCAATATTCTTGGCAATTTACACGGGAAGGAGGAAGCTGAAAGTGTACGATGTACTTGTATGATAATATTGAGGAAGAAGAAATTAATTGTCTTGATCTGAAGTTGTTATTCGATTTTAAGAAGTGAATTAGACGTAAAGTGCGTGTCAGACCAGTGAAGATCAGGCTGGCAGCCAAGTACCTAGTCTGTGTGCGTACGAGATGTATCGACCTGCTCTTGCACCAATAAGCTTTATGATGGGATGTGCCTATTTGTTGATTTAGTCTCTAGTAATAACTACCAGCACAATGCTTTTCTTGCTAGCCGTCAGACTTGATAATGAACCTCAGCAAGTGCTATAGACATTTTTTTCCTAGTCAAATTCTATAAATGAAGAAAATTAGTAGTATTGTTGCCGCGGATTCCTCCTCATATCAAGTTATAAGACCCAATATGCCATTTATCAAGCACGATGGGACTTTAGCTGGTGGGAAATCTGAGCTGCACAAAGTTTCGTTGACTTGCAGATTCTGTGTCTCAAACTGTTCCTTTCATAAATGCACATAAAACGTATTCTGACATGCGGCGCGTAAATATACATATCCATCAAGACTTCGACACCGTTCTGTGACATCGTCGGCAAACCAAGGACATAAAGTCACGAGGCTGCATCGGCGTGTGTAATTCTGTCTGACTCTTTGTTGGTATTAGTCGCTGCACGCCAAATTCAGGCGGAAGTGGTCCATACTGAAAAATTACTGAGAAGCCCACAACGCCCCTAACAACCCCTAATAACGTGCATGACGAGTCGAACGTTGCTTCCCAATTCAACTCCCAGCGCTCCACAGTTGGCACTTCTCTCCACTCTAAAATTGGAAAGGCTGCACCGAAAACACGCTAGCAGGTCGGCTACTTTCTGTAGGGCGCGCACCCGCACCTTCCGTCGTGTCCGTCGGGGAATGTGTGAAAAATAGGGAACAAGAAAAGCAGGGAAAGTAGGAGGAAGGAACAGTTCGAATGAGGAAAAGGAGGCGTCGTCACAAAAAAGGGAGAGGAAAGCACGATGGACTGGAGGACGGAGTACAAAGTACAGTTGCTCTTTCCTTTTGTTTGCCTTTGCATTCATTTGCATTTGCATTTGCATTTGCATTTGCATTTGCATTTGTATTTGCATTTGCATTTGCATTTGTATTTGCATTTGCATCTTCTTCGCTCTTGCTTCAGCAAATGGATATAATCGACACCTGCATTCTGCCTTAACACTGCCACTTTAAACAGTGGACGTGTCGCGTATCGCTTTACAGTGGTCGTCAGCTGCCCAGCGCAGCAGGAACGATCCGCCAAGACTTTCCGCCATTGGCAGCCCAGGCACAGGCCCTGTTTCAAGCCTACATCCACATCCCAACTTCCATCTCAACCTCTCCCTCGCTCCAACATCCAGCCTTCTTTTTCTCCCAACAGCGAGCATCTTGTTTCCTTGGTTCATGGCACTGTGCCGGCACACGCTCCTTCACCCATAATGCCCGTCTCGACGGCTGCATCTGCCTCTGCATCTTTGTCGTTTAGCGTTTCGCGGTGATTGAACCCGTCTTTCTGCTCGAATCCCCTGCCTCGAAATCGTTTCCATCTCGAGTTTCCCGACTTCACACAAGCTGCGATAGCATCCTCGCCCACCCATGGACCATAACGGTCGTCGTCTACAACACCGCTCCTTCGACCCTCTCCACGACCCTTTCTCCAACTCGAACTCGGTCGAACTCCTCAGCCACGCCCATCCCTACACTTCCGAAGACGTCGACGACCGTTTCGACCGTTTCGACCATTCCGACCACCCCGACCACCCTCCTCCGCCGCCCGACATGATCGGTCGCCGCCTTGCCCGGCGCATCGAGCGCGGATGCTGCACCTGTGCCACCTACTTCCCTCTCGCCTTTGTCTACAGCATTTCCACATGGGCCTGTTGGGTCGTCGTGCATCTAGGCACAACGCCCGAGGCCTACAACCACTCGTCGTGGATAGGGCCCTGGTGTGCCGGTGTTGTCCTTGTCATCTACACCATGATGATGTGGTCGTACACGGCCGCCGTCTTCACATCGCCCGGCAGCACCACAAACGACCAGGGCTACAGCACCGTGCCCACAAACTCGGCGTCGCCCTTTAACGGGCTGACAGACCACCACGAGAGCCTGGCTTCCTCCTCTTCCTCCTCTGCCGCCGCCGGAGGCAGCTTTACCGTCAAATCCAACGGCGAGATGCGCTTCTGCAAAAAGTGCCAGGCCCGCAAGCCGGACCGTGCCCATCACTGCTCGACCTGCCGCCGCTGCGTCCTCAAAATGGACCACCACTGCCCCTGGCTGGCCACCTGCATCGGCCTGCGCAACGGCAAGATGTTTTTGTTGTTTCTGATCTACACGACCTCGCTCAGTCTCTTCTCGTTTGCCATTGCCGGCTCCTGGGTCTGGACCGAGATTGTCAACGACGCCACCTACACCACAGCTGGCGACACGCTCATGCCCGTGCAGTACATTATGCTGACGGTTGTCGGCGGTATCATTGGCCTTGCCGTCGGCCTGTTCACGGCCTGGCACATTGTCCTCGCCAGCCGCGGCCAGACCACCATTGAGTGCATGGAGAAGACGCGGTACAGCTCGTCGCTGCGCGGCTCGATGCCCTACACGGCCGTGTCCACCGTGGCTGGTGCTATCGGCGACGGCATTTCGACGCTGTCGGCCAATGCCCAAGCGGCGGCCGCCGAGCACGGCGTGCCTCTGCCGCAGTACGGCCGGCAGATGCACAGCCTCAATGGAAACGGAAACAGGAACGGAAACGGTCTTGTTGGCGACGAAGAGCAGGGCTTGTTTGCCGGTGTCCAGGGCGCTCACGATGACGACGATGACGACGAGAGCACCCTCCTGAATTACAGCAGCAGTGCCGCAAGCGCCGCCAACGGCCTCCAGAGCCAAATGGGCCGCCGCCTGACCTATGACGAGCTCGAGCGGTACCGCGCCCAAAAGCGCCACGACGCCTACTTGGACGAGCAGGACAGTGCCAAGATGCCACACGCCTTTGACCTCGGCGTGCGTCGCAACCTGCGCCACATGTTCGGGCCCCGCTTCTGGCTGTGGCCCATCCCCGTGTGCACGACGACCGGCGACGGCTGGACGTGGGAGCCGAGTCCCAAGTGGATTGCGGCGCGCGAGCGGATCCAGCAGGAACGCGATGCCCAGCGCGCCCGTGAGCGTGCGGCCGGCTGGGGCGTCAGCGACGGCACATCCTCGCCGCCACCAGTCATCCAGGTGACGACGGCCACGCCTCCACGGTACAACCCGCAACAGCGCTACCAGAACCAGCGCGCCGCGCCTCCTCCCAACCTAAACCTTCACCCATCCTCGTCGCGGTCACAGCAGTCAAAGCAGTCACAGCAGTCGCAGCCCAGCCGCTACCGCCGCTCTTCGCCCTTGTCTCCTTCCAAGGCCGATCGCATCCTCGGCCGCGACCCCAACCAGGGATACACGGATGCAGCTACAAATAGGAGAACCAACGAGAGCACCAACCCCAACTCTGTCTCCATGCAGCGGTTAAGCACAACCGGCCGCAGAGTGCCCGAGGACGATATCGACCTATTCAACGACGACGACGATGATGTGGAAGATGAAGATGACGAGGAAGAGGAGGAGGAGCGGGACGACGAGCTCGACAACACGAGTGAAGAGGACACTGCCAAGGCAGATGCCCCTGTTCTCGCCTCTACACAGAACAACAACAACAACCGCCGGACAGTGTCGCCGCTAAGAGCCCGCTGGATGCCCGACCCCACCAGCGGTCTTCTCCGCAAGGCATCGGCCTCGCCCGTCGGCGGCAGCTCGGGCGTAGCGTCGCCCACGGCCAGCGCGGCATCGCCCACAGGCACGCGGCCAGGAAGCGCCGACGGTGCCCACCAGCAGCCGCAAGACGAGCTGGACGATGGCAGTGTTGATTAAGTTTTAAGTGGTGGTGAGATTATTATAAACGCCCTACTTATGTACATATAGCACTTTGTGTTTGTTTATTAGAAACCCCTCTGATGGAGCAGCTTTTATGCTTGGGTCTTGTTGACTTCTTTTTCTTGTATGTTACGTTTGGTTACCAGCAGTTTGACAGTCTTTTGTTTCTCATTTTTTGTGTACCTTTCACTTTCTGTTTCAATAACGGCCGAAGCAAAGCATACAGTTAGCCACGGTGTTTTGTCGGGTAATAAAAATTGAATTTGACTTCATAATGCGACGAAAGATGCAATATCGTGAAAGTGACGTGACTCTGTAAACACAAATTCTCTGTGTTATTACCTTATTACTGTTACTGTACCCCGCCGCTGTAATTCAGGGGCAGTTTTGCACTGGCCGTCGCGTGCTAATTGCGGCTGGCGTGTCTTCAGTCTTGAACATTTGCCCCACTAGAGCACCCGCCAACGAATCACATGTCGCCATTTTGCTCCTAAGAGACACGGAGAGGCTGGGGCAACTCGACGCCTTGCTTGAATTGCCTGGGGCGTCGTGCCGTTTCAGCGCATTGCATTTGCTGGCAAGTCCACTTCGGGCAAGCTCCTTGCCGTTCCGTCGCTGCTTCCTGCCTTGCTTCATCAACATCGATTCGCCTTTACTTTGACATTGGCAACTACGACCGGACCACAACCTTCCCTTTTTGTCGGTCGTCAAGACACTTACCCCTTAATTGAACTCGACTCACGACCAATCTCGCGACACGCTCCTAAACAACAACAACAACAACCACAACCAGCCACAACTCCATCGACGAACCCGCATCCCACGACAGCCCGTGCACCGGCCGATGCTCCCGCGCCATGGCCAACCGGTACGGCGGCAGCTACCGCAACGGTAACGGCTACGGCAACTTTGGCCCTCCTCCGCCCCAGCAGCAGAGCTCGCCTTCTCGACAGCAACAGCCTCCCCCTCCTCAATCAACGGCATCTTCAGTATCGCCCGTGCGACAGCGTCTGCAACCGCAGCAGGACGAGTACGATCCGTACGGCGATGGATACAGCAGCAGCAACACAAACGGCGGTGGCGGTGGTGGATATATGAGCTCATCGTCGCGAGGTGGTGACAGAGGTGGCGGTGACCGTCGTCCACCTCCACGAATGGGCGGCGGCGGCGGCGGCGGCGGACGCCAAATGTACCAGCAAGCCGACAGCGAGGACGAGCCGTACGACCAGTACGACGATCGCGGCCCTCTCCCACCGTCACAGCGCCGCCCACGACAGCAACCCTCGAACCAGCAACTCCGGCCCGAACAGCAATATGGGAGGGGCGGCGACCGAGGAGACATGAGGGGCGACATGAGAGGAGACATGCGGGGAGACCGGGACCGCGATGCACGAGGCGACCGCTACGGCAACGCCCAGCCAGAACGCAGGCAGATTGGACAGGACGCGCTCGACCGGATCCGCACCGAATGGCCGGCCATGTGCCAGACGGACTGCGTCCCCGTGCAGATGGCCCTCCAGCTACTGGACGGCAGCTCGGTCGGCCGTGCCCACGAGTACCGTGCGTTTCAGCGGACGCACCAGTACCTCCAGGACTCGCTCAAGGGCATTGTGCATGACTACCACCAGGGCTTCAATAGTTCGATCGGCACGTTCCACAAGATCCAGAGCAGCATCCAGGCGTCCCAGAAGAAGGTGCGCGTGCTAAAGGAAGGGCTGGCTGCGTCAAAAACAAGCCTGTGCAAGACCGACCCGGAGCTGGCCAAGCTGTACACAGCATCACAGCAGTACGACGACCTGCTGCAGACTCTGGCAGACCTGGACGAGCTGCGCCAGGTGCCAGAGCGGCTGGAGGCACGCATCTCTGAGAAGCAGTTTTTGACGGCGGTCGAAGTCCTGCAGAACGCTCTCCGCAAACTGCGCAAACCCGAGCTCGACGGCATCGGCGCGCTCTCCGACCTGCGCAGCTACCTCGCGAACCAAGAAACGGCGCTCATGGACATTTTAGTCGAGGAGCTACACGAGCATCTCTACCTCAAGTCACCCTACTGCCAAGAGCGCTGGCAGACGCTGGCCAAGCACCAGGGCGCCGGCAGTGGTCCTTCGGTCAGTGGCAGCGGCGGCAGCAGCGGCGCGCCCAGCGTGACCATGCTCGGCTCGGCCATGGGCGCTACCGCCTCGGCCTCGGACACGCCCGCCAACTTTGTGCCCTTTTTCGCGCTGCTGGACGGCATGGACGTCGAGCACGCCGTGCAGGAGGACCCGGCGCGCAACCCCGAGGGCGACACGTTCTACTACATCACGCTCGTGGTCGAGTCGCTCAACAAGCTGGGCCGGCTCGAAGCGGCTGTCGACCAGCTCAAGCAGCGGCTGCCTGTCGAGCTGTTTTCCGTGGTGCACGAGACAGTCAACGAGATCGACCAGAAGCACCCGAGCTCTCTACGCGGTGGTAGTAGCACGTCCGGTTCGTATCTGGCACGCGGTGGCGGCGGCAGCGGCGGTGCTGCTGCTGGAGGCACTGATGGAAACAGTACGGGCGGCACCAACGGGACCGCCGGCGGCTCCTCGTCGGCCTCCGCTTCAGGAGCTGCTGCTGCGGCCAGCGCGGGTCTCCACATCTACGGCAGCCGCGAGACGCAAATGCGCGCCGACGTCATCTACGATCTGCTCTGGACGCTCTACGGCAAGTTCGAGGCCATTGCCGAGGGCCACCGCATCTTCCACGAGTACATCAAGGCGCTTATTCGCCGCGAGGGCGCCGGCAACAACAGTGCGCTACTCGGCAGCTTCAAGGAGCTGTGGAACTTGTACCAAAACGAGATCCGCTCGCTTCTGCACAACTACGTGACGACCGACGCCGATCTCTACCGCAGCGGCGGGCACGGCGACGGCAACCGCGGCAGCATGCTACTGAACGGCGGCGGTCTCGGACGCAGCGGCTCCCTGGGCCCTGGCGGCAGCCGCGAAAACATTTTCAAGTTCAACGAGGCCGACGCCAAGTCGCTCGAGATGGCAACCGAGTACGAAGCTCTGGACGGCATTATTCGCGCGGCCGTGCCTGGCCTGACAAGCAACAATGGCGCGGGCGGTGCAGGATCTGGCGGCAATGCAAACAGCAATCGGGGTGCCACTGGTCGCAAAGGTGACAAGAAGGGCGGCCGCAAGAGCTACGGCGGCGCCAGCGGGCTGGACGCCCTGTCGCAAGCTGGCGGTGCCGGCGGCGTTGGCGATTTCCACAAGCCGCTCGTCGAGCCCAGCGTGTTCAACATGAGCCTGTTGCTGCCGCCCACCCTGGTGTTCCTGCAGCGCTTGCGTGGCATCGTCCCGCCCGGCTCCGATCTGGCTGCCAGCACGCTGACGTCCTTCCTCGATAACTTTTTGGTCAACGTCTTCCAGCCGCAGCTCGACGAGACGCTCGGCAAGCTGTGCGATGCCGTCTTTGGCGAGGCCGACGCGTTCCAGATTGACCCGCAGTGGAGCCAGGTGGCCCGGCGGCCCGTGTTCAAGGGCACGACGGCCTTCTTCTCGGTGGTCACGGCGTTCTGCCGCATGCTCGGCACCATCCCGCACGACCAGGCACTGAGCGTGCTGATTATCACGCAAATGATGCGCTACTATGACCGGTGCTTCAGCTGGTACAAGGCGCTCGTCACCAAGACGCAGGTCGACAGCAACGGCGACGGCAGCAACAGCAATACGCCCACCACAGCCAGCGCGTCTGGTACAGACGACACACAGAGACTGCGCGTGTCGGCCGTGCTTGCGCTCGAAGGCGGCGACGTCGCCAACACGGTGCGCGCGCTGTGGGCCGTCGACGAAGAACTGGCCGACGCTGCCGAGGCCGGTGCCTCGTCGACAGCGACGACATCGGTCGTCGATGACCAGGTCGTGTTGATGCACAAGAAGACGGCCCTGCTCCAGCGCGAAGTCGAGCAGCTGCTGGCGCGCTACAGCGGCAAGAGCCAGCGGCTGGGCATGAGCGACGTTATCTCGGACCGGGACGCCATCACGTCGCTTTGTTTGCTGTACACAAGCATGAAGTGGCTGGCCATCAAGATTGGCGGCCTGCGGCACATTACCCGGCCCGACGGCGAGCCTGCATCATCGGGCGGCAAAGGCTCCGGCGCCGGCGGTTCTGGCTCCGGCTCGTCGTCGGCACTCTCCAAGCCCGACAAGCGGCGCTGGACGCTGCTCAACACCGAGTCGGGCAAAGCGCTGGCCGATGTGGGCCCTGTCTACCTGCCCATGACGCAGGAATCTGTCCAGTATGTTCCCTTCCTTCCCCTGCGGTTGTTATTCCTCTACTTGTATACCTCTACTTGTATACTAACATGTTCACCAGATCCTTTGACAGCATTGTGTCATCGTACGAGGAGCTTGCGGCCACGTCGCTGCTCACTCTGCACCTCGAAGTGCGCTGCCGTATCGCCTATGCTCTCGGCGTCGCTCTGTCGCCCGAAGCCACCGCGCCTTACCTCCTGGACCAAGACGTCAACGAGCCCGACCCGCAGATTCTGTCGCTCAACAGCGAGCTCATCGCCTACGACGAGACGGTCGTGCGCTGCCTCGTGCGCGACCGCGAGGTCGACTTTGTCCGCCAGGGCCTGGGCCGACTCGTCAATGCGTACTTGGTCGGCAATGCCAAGATGGTCACGCCCATGAACAGCCGCGGCTGCGGCCGCATGCAGCTCAACATTCTGGTGCTGCAGCAGAACCTGAAGAACATCGAGGACGGCGTCGACCTGGCGCGCGCCGCCAACTACTATGCCCTCTTTGACGGCGGCCCGGACGCCATTGTCGGCAAGGCCAAGGAGTGCAAGGAGCGCATGGAGTCCGAGGCCGCCAGCGCCGACCAGAGCCCCGACGGCGAGGCTGCCAACAGCAACGACACGTTTACGTACGACGAGCTCAAGGAGCTGATTGAGCTGTACTACTCGGAGCAGCTGGCGAACCCGGAGCGCGGCATCGAGAACGCGGCGCGCCGGCAGATGGGCGAGAAGCTCATGGAGCTGGGCGAGCACCTCTGGCAGATGTGAGAAGAATAGGGAGATGTCACGAAATTTTAATTTTGTTGATGCTGACGTCGATAATGGGAATGGGTATACAGGCGAATTATGATTTGATTTTGATTCTTTATTAGTTCACAGCCGAGGACAGACTTTTGAGTGACATACCTTTGATTGCCAATGTGACACAGATTCAATCCTCCGTAAAGCTTTTCAGCCACACCTGTTCCCGTTCCGTGTTAGGTTCTCGGCGAGCCTCAAATCGATGGGTCTGGCGAATCTGACCAAGTTACACAGAGATCTGGTGGCTGTTTGTCCCCTGCGCACAGACCTGGCGCCAATGGACCACCGTTTTCATCGTTTCCATCCTCTTGTTCCATTTGTTTTCCTTTGCTTCTATTGCTCCTTTTGCGCCTTTCAGTTTCCATTCGTTCCACTACAGCCTCTTTCCATTTTCTCTATTTTCCTTTCTTCATCCTTTTGTTAGCAACACGGAGCATTAAGGCCTGCGGGTCAGGTTTAATTGCAGCCGCAAAATAGGGAGACGTGCATCGTTTGGAGACATGCCCCGGTTTTTGGACATTTGGGTGGTTTTGTGATAATTTTGGGAAAGGGTGGACAAAGTGGGGTTTTTGAGTTTTGAGATGGAATCCCGGCCTGGGCAAAGGCTTCGCGTTGGGGTTTGGTGATCGCTGAAGTCGACTTGTACTCGACAGCTGTCGAAGTCAACACCTGTCATGGCTCGCTTTCGTGTTTCTTGTCTTGTCTGTCAAGCCTCTCAGACCTCTCAGACTCGGATCTCGGATCTCGCCTGGTTCGTGCCTGCTGTCCTCTCTTCATTGTTTTCCCTGTCTGTTGTACTCCCGTTTCGCTGTCACGTTGTCTTGGCACAATGGGCGAGGCTCTCCTTCTGCTCATTCCAAAGCATCTCGGGGATCAAATCAAGACAGTCTAGACAAACAAGATAACAAGGGTCGCACACCAAATGTGAAAAATGAAAAATAAGAATAGGGGACCACCCTTGATAAGCAGATCTGGAACGTTCTCTGTTCTGCTGGTCTGTCAGAGTAAGCATGGTTGAAAGATCTCAAAGGACACCGCTTATCACTTGACAGTCGCTATGGATTGAGTACTCCTCAGCTGGGTTGTCCTCTCGTTTCCTGTATCTTTGGAGAAGATGTGGATCGAATCGAGGCGGCGCGCTCTAGCGCACAAGCCAACTCTCAAAGGTACGCTGTTCCTCGTGTAGTCTTGATATTAAGAGAGACTTAGGGACTGGGAGGGGGGAGCTTGCGTGCAGAAATGGAGATACAAATAAATAAAAGGGAAAAAGGGAATTGAAGTGCTGTGCATAAAACAGCAAAAATAAAAAAGTGCCGGTGCTGTCCAGGGGTAGCGTCGATGGTCTGCTTTGTTAGTGCGGCGCGGTTCGGTGTTGTGGAGACTTTCCCAGGTGAAGATCGAGCAAAGAAGAAAAAAGACAAAAAAGATTTGTGGGTGCGGGTGAGACACCGGCAGGCGAACTCAAAAACGGGAGAACTTGAACAAGCGAGCAATTGAGGCAATTCGGATGCCGTGTCCAGGAGACAAAGGCCGTTGACGATGGGATTTGGGGAAATCGTGACTGGGAAAGAGTCCGAAAAGGGGCAAAACGGCAAAAGGGAGAGGAGTCCGTGGGGGTCTTTCTCGGTGTGAGCCACCACAGTGGCTCTCCTTCCTGTTTTCGAATGCTGTGCCTGCCATAGACGTATGACGCCGTACTCTAATACATTCTTTCCTTTTCGAGCTGTTGAAAACAGCTGTTGAAAACGGCTCCTGCCCCTTATCAGCTCTTTCCAGTTTTCTCAAGAAACTTCCATTATACGACAGGCGACGGGCCTGCGAACCGTGTCGATTTTAGATATGGAAAGTGCATTCGCGGGACTGCCAAAACAAGATTTGGCAACCAAGGACTCTTGAAAGGGAAAGAGCGAAGCAGCCCCTCACTTTGATACAACATATGACATATTCGTGCATACAAGAACACACTCACCGTATCGTATTAACCGCGTCTGCATAGATGCCAACCCAAATATGCTATTATCTTTGGCACGGACTATTACATAGCAGAGCGGTGACGTTCGTCTGCCCTCCTTTCCTCCCTTATCTCTTGCCGTGGTGCAACGTCATGTTACCATGTTAATTAAAAGATTAACGGGACGTTCCAGAAGCCTGCTGCTGGGAAAGAGCAGGCCTTCCGTGCAACTTGGGCCGCAGCTTCCCAGACGAGCACAACTTGGCTCGCGTATGTTCCGTGCCCAGGCGGCAGGTGCGTGCCTTCTACGACGTATCCTGCTATTATTACTGCGTAGGTCTATCATCGCCAACATCGCCAGATAGCGGAGAGAATGCATATCACCATATCAAGTCTCTCTGTGGTCTGCTCACACTGCAATCTTGAGCTGTTCCAGATCCTCCAGTGCAGCCACCTTGCATATCTCCATATCTCCATATCCCTCGTCAACGCTGAATTTCGAGCCCGCCCATTCCGGTCCACAAGGCCAGCCCGTCCCTTGCGTCACTTTTGGGCGGTTTTGGCGTTGTTGGCCTTTTTTGTCCTTATGTCAATTAGACCCCTGGTTCCTGTCCCCGTCACCAAGAAAAGCTTTATGCCCGGCCACGTCCGCTGGATCGCTGCTTGCGAGTCTTGTTTGTCTTGGCTGCCTCTGTCGCGTTTTACTGGACGTTTACTGGACTGAATGTTGCCAAAGAGTAGGTGCAAGACTGACAGACTGTTGACTTTGCGTGGCTGCCTCATTGGCGGCTGTTCGCTGGCCCCTCTGTCACCCACTGAACGCGCGGCTGCTTGCAGTTAGCACATGCGAAACTGGGCCAGGACAGTCCTTTTGCCCCAGAAACTGCAATGCAACACTATATCTGACGACAGAGTCCACGAACGGCAACAGTGCATTTAGCATAATAAAATCAGGAAGAGGCTACACGGCTGCCTTTCTGTACCTTCTTCCTACACCCACCGTCTGTTGACTGCCAAGAGCTCGACAACCACTAAAATCGCCGCTACGCTCAGAAAAACAAGAACTGTGCAAGGATATGTCGTACTCCGTACACACAGCACAAATGGCCCAGGGCAAAAGGGCAGCACTGTAAAAAGGAACAAAAGATTTCGAGGAAGCCCACGACCCTCCACTTCAGGACATGCTCCACGCCCCCAGTCGCCAGTTCCCAGTCCCAGTCGTCAAAGTCGCGCTTTCCCAACTTTCCCTCGCCGCCCCACGAAAGGGGCTTTTATTAGAATTGCGGCCCTCTCCTACCCTTTTCAGGCCTCCGTTCCTGCTGTACCTGGCCTGGCTCATTGGGTTATTTGGGTCATTGGGGTTGGGTGTCGTCCCTCGTCGCTTTCCCTATTCGAATTTTTAATTCGCGACTCCTATTTTCCACTCCTTCCCCCCTTTGCCCTGTTCGGTCCTTCTCTTTCTTGTTCTGGCCTCTTTGTTACCTCTTTCCCTTTTTTGTGTGCTTCACCTCTTTCTTCACGAAGCTGTCCTTCTCCAACTTCGTTCTCTCTCTCTCCTCTTTCGCTTCTTCCATTTTCTCTTTTTTCTTTTTGTTCGCCTTCTTTTTCATCCTCGCGTTGTGCTTTCGACAACTCCCCCACCACAGTCTTCATTCCCACCCAGACTGCCCGCGCGCCGCGTCAGGTCACTCGCTCATCTAGTAGCCGCGACGATTCCCCAGCACTTCTGCGGCCCCCTTTCGACGCGCTTTCCTTCTTTTCAAAGCCCACGAAACCCCAGCTTCTAGACGACACGCTCGCTTTGCCAGAAGCTCTTTTCGATTCACGACGTTTCTCCGTCTCTTTGTCTGGCCCTTCTTTCTCTTTTCCCGCCTTTCCTCCACGAACCATCTACAGCAGTTCGAGCAAACCAACAAGAAACGAGAAGCGGCAAACGACATCATCCGCCCCGTTGTGCCGCAGTTCCTTCTTTTTGTCCCCTCCCCTCTTGCCAATTCAATTCCGCTCCTTTTCTCGTTATCATCTTGCCAAGATTTTTGCTACCTCACAACCTCGTCGACGGCGTTCAAAGAGCCTCATATTCGCAATTGCCTTTCGGCCAAGCTACTTCACCGACAAGAACGCGTTCTGAACTCGCATCTCATCCTAGACGACACGAGCTTTCGTTTCATTTCTTTCCTTTCCGTTTCCCCGTCACTCCGTTGGCTATCTCAGCCAACAGCACACAGTTGCCCACCATGTTTACGTGAGTACCGTCCCGAGCATCCGCAGATAACCGAAACTCCGAGTCGGATCTCGAAAGGGATATGAAGCCGGAATAGGGGCCCTCAAGGGTCCAGGGGACAACAAAGGGACAGCACAAAGCTAGTTCAAGAGCTCTGAAACTAACAGTCGCTCTATTACAGATCCGCATTCAAGTCCTTCTGGCATACAATGACCAGCAATGACAGACGTACGTTCGCCCCCTTTTTTCACATGAATTTTATGACAGGGAACAGCAAACTAACTTAAGCCTGCTTCCTCTCTCCAGATTCCTCCTTCAACTCCCCCTACCGCACCGGCCAGCATGTGCCACTCAACCCAGAAAACGGCCAGATGAGCGGTCTGGCCACCGTAGCCACCGCCTCCGAGTCGCGCCATGACGTCTCCTCCCCATACTCCGACTACTCCCAAAACCCCCTGGACCGCGTCATGAGCCCAACATCCCGCACCGGCGGCGCCAGCCCCCGCATCCCCCAGAACAACCAGGCACCCTACTCACCTGGTGCCCGGTCCGAGAGCGCCCGGCGCCAGAGCCAGATGGGCGACGGTTTCGAGATGCAGAGCCCTACGGGCGAGATCCCCATGCAGTCATTCCAGGACGGCCTGCCCCCAGCACCCCCAGTGTCCAGCTCGTGGCGCCGGATAGACAAGTGGTGCGAGGAGAACTACCCCGAGCTCTACGACAACTTGTGCGAGGGCTGCACAACCAACGACCTCAACGAGCTGGAGCACATCCTCGACTGCTCCCTACCCAACGATGTCCGCGAGTCTCTGCAGCAGCACGACGGCCAGGAGCGCGGCGGCAACCCGACCGGTATCATTTTCGGCTGCATGCTGCTCGACTGTGAAGAGATTGTCCAGGAGCGCGACCAGTGGCGCAGAGTGAACTCGGAGTACCTGTCTGCCGCAGCGGCTGCGGCTGCTGCTGCTGCTGCTGCTCGTCCTCCCCCATTAAAATCGGTGGACAGCTTTGGCGACGGTGTGCCCAGCGCCAGCGGTAGTGCCCGGAGCAGCGTCGATCACGGCGAGGCATCTTCGTCAAGGTCCGCCCCCTCGGTTGCCAGCAACGGCACCAGCTCGACATGGAGACAGGATCTGCTGGCTCGCCAGCAGAGTGTGCCCCCAGGCGCTATCCAAAAGGCTTATGCGCACCCGGCGTGGATCCCCCTTGCCCGCGACTGGGGAGGAAACAACCTGGCCATCGATCTCGCGCCCGGTCCTCGGGGTCAGTGGGGTCAGGTCATTATGTTTGGCCGTGACTACGACACCAAGTACGTGGTCGCCCGGTCGTGGGCCGCCTTTGTGGCTCTGGTGGCCGACGATCTGAGCAGCGGCAAGTGGTTCATCGACGAGGACACCAACGAGCTCAAGCTGCGCGAGTTCAAGAGCGCGCGCGTCGAGCCCCCTTACCTTGACATTTTGCGCTGGCGGATGGACCAAAAGTACAACCGCCGCGTCAACAGGCGGAGAACGGGCGTCCCCGGTGGTCCTGGCGGCCCTGGTGGTGCCGCTTCACCCACCAACCCCGGCTCGCCCTACGCCAGCCCCACGGACGCGCACCCTGCTTCGGACCGCGGCCGGCCGCTGCAGCGGCTAAGCGTCCACTCCCCGCTGGCCAGCCCGAGCCGGCCCGGCTACACGAACAGCAAGCTTAGCCCATTAGCGCGGGTGACAGAGGAGACATCCCTCCCAGAGCTCAACATGGTGCTGCCGACGAACGAGGAGTCTGAGACGCTGGTGGAGGTGACGACACCAAAAGTCAACGCCACGCCTGCTGCGGCAGCAACAACGAAGCCCACACTCTCCGTGACGACAACATCCACAGACGCCCCAGCCGACACCGCCGAGGCCGAAAACGAAGAGAACGCATCGGTGGCGAAGCCGAACAAGGGCAAGGCCAAGCAGGCGACGGTCGAGTCGGAGGCCGAGGATGCAATGAAGACGATTGAGATTTAGGCTGAGTCGCGGTCGTCACGGTCGCCTCAGTCGCCACAGCCGTCCACAACACTTTCCTTTTGTTAACTCTCTCTGATCTCTCTATACCCATACACGGAGCGACAGTACAGACGCGATACCACCAACTTTAACTTTGGATAGGAGTTTTTTACTTTCTTCGTTTATTACGGCGTCGGGCTATGTTATTTACAGCAAAAGAACAAAAAGAGGTCCTTTTCTTTTTGGTGGCATTGTCATTTTCGTCTTTTCGCCCTTTCTTGCAGTTGCTTTCTCGGTCCTCTCCTTATCCACTGCAAGCTTCCCTCTCGGATCTCACTTACGACCCCCGACGGACTCTCATTTCGACATGTTTCGACCACCTACCACAGCAACAAGGGACTGGGTGGTCTGGTCTCTTGAGCAATGAATCTTTGCATTCTGCATTTGTTTCCTTCTTTAATGAAATACACACGCATAGACAGGAGCGGCGATGAAGGTCAAGCGAACGATGGAAATATTAGGATCTGACCAGGGCAGAGAAAGGAGGATGCATCATGGAGGGAAGGGCGAAAGCTAGGAGTGGGTTTTTTTAATCTGGTGCACACATTATGTTTTTTTTTATTGTCTTGTCTCTTTTTACATTTTCATTTTATACATCTGCTTTTTGTTGCGGCAGATGCTCATACTTCCATAATGGTATTCCACATTTTCAACCTCTTTATGTCCGATCATCATTCTCTATGCGATACGGGGCGCCGTGGAATAAGAAACACTGAAAGTTATGAAATCAATGTCACATACTTTTCAAATACATCAAAGAAGTAAACAACGACATGTCGAAGTCTCGTTTGTGAGATATAGTCACGTGATATTGTTCACCAGCCACTCATGTTGTGGCTTTGACATCGGCCAAAACAGTGGGTCCAGGCAGTCGCAAACAAGGCCCCGCCCGTCTCGTGCATGCAGCAGCAGGCGCTTTCCGCTTTTGCCCCAGAGCTTCCGTCATGGCTGTCAGCCTCCCCGATCCTCCAAAGTCAAGGCATCACAATTAACATTAACCTCAATCATCACCACCACCACGACATCAATCGCAACCCCACGGCGACCCAGCACGACCCTTTTGCGATACGTTTGATACGGCGCATCTAATTCATCGCCTTCTCTATCTGACAAGCTTCATTACTTGCACAACCTCCGAGCCGCCGAGCGATCCTCTGACCTCTTCGATTTCTCGATTTCTCAATCTCCCGATCAATCCCATCGCCACCTCTCTCCCACACACACCGCACATCTCCCAAAATGTCCTACGACGAGGATCGTCTCTGGAAGTTCCAGTGGCCGCAGTGGGCCAGCAGCGTCTGGGCGCGCAATGCCGGCGTCTACGCCTCGGGCGCGCTCTACTCGCTCGCCTTTTACGTCATGCTCGACGCGGCCGTCTGGTCCAAGAGCTCGCACAACGGCTCGGACGTCCACATCAAGTTTGTCGACTGGCTGCCGTTCATGTGCAGCAGCCTCGGCATGTTGATTATCAACTCGGTCGAGAAAGCGCGGCTGGCGTCGGACAACATTGGCTATTCGGGCATCGGCATGGGCGGCGGCGGCGGCGTGGCGTGGCAGGCGCGCGTTGTGCTGTTCCTGGGGTTTGCCAGCTTGGCGGGCGGCATGGCGGGCGGCGTGTGCATCTTTGTGCTCAAGTACGTCGTGCCCAAGGTGGCGATGCCGATGCTGGGCATGGGCATTGAGAATGTCGTTGCCAATGGTCTGGTCGGTCTGAGGTGAGTTTGCCCTTTTGCCCTTTTGCCCTTGTCCATCAAAATATAGTTGTTTTGATTATTTTTGTTTTCACACGTACTAACAGCACAGCTCCGTCGTTCTCTGGGTCAGCCAGAACATGGAGGACGAGTACGCCTACAACCTGGCCCTGTAAAGAGCGACAGCTCTTACGCTCTTACTTGACGGCAGACGTCCTGACTATCGGTTTCAGATAGGACCGATTAGCATGCATCTTCTTGGCCGTTTGCCACGGTATCGACAGCGGGCGCTATAGCAAGATCGGTACCGCCATGGACGATCCAAAGCGTCCTCAGCTGGCAGCGAAGATACGCTCCAGCCACACTCACATTCATTTTACTCTTCTACTCTTCTACCCTTCCTTGTTATCTTGTCCCATCCTGGAGTTTGTTTCTCTCCTTATGCTAGCTATGCTTGTCTGTCCTGTTCTCGTTTCTTTTGTTTTTCCTCCTCATTTGTCTTTGTCTTTTGTCTTTGCATCTCTCATCGTTAGGCATGCTTTTTACAAGCTCTGTACCATACCATTGCACAGCCAGTCATCCCATGTGTGGTATTCTTTTCCTTGCGTCCTTTTCTCTTTTCGAGAAATGCTGAAATCTGTACTTTACATTCTGTCTCTCTCCGCGTTCCACGTCTCTTTGTCAGTTTTTGGATTTATCAGGGTAGGCGGGAGTTTAGCTTCAACCCATATCATGGATACATCAGAAATATAGCCTTGATCTCACAAATATTTTGTGCCCTTGTATGTGTTCTTCGAACAATGATGCCACGTTGATATACACTTGGCTCTTTCTGTACAATGCTTTTGATGGCACCACGGCTAGGATCTATGTCATCGGTTAGGTTTCACAGTACCAGATGGCTGCAATTCATGTTTTGAGTTTTTATTTTTATTTTATCGCTTTCTTCTGATTTATTTCATTTATATCCAATAGATATTGATTTGTTTCTTAAAAATAAAACATACAATATTTCAGCAAATATTTTCATTCAGATTTGTGTATTATTATTAGATTTTTTTTTTTTTTTTTAATTTTTAATTTTTTTTTTTTTTTTTAATTTTTAATTTTTTTTTTTTTTTTTTTTTTTTTTTTTTTTTTTTTTTTTTTTTTTTATAAAGCTGAAATAAAATTTTGAAGAAAAATATACGTAAAATAGCATCATCAGAAATGGCCATGGTGGACAAGCACAAGGGCCATTCTCCAGATTTTCACCGACTGGCATTTGAAAAGTGCCGACCACGGTAAGAGACGGTATTTTTCAAGAAAACAATAGATTGTGAACGTGTATGTCGTACAAGAAAGTATGATATGTAGAATAAGGAATAAGTCGGCATCCCTCGTCGGAAGATGGCCACAGACGGTGAAGCAGCTTTCCTTTTCCGTCCTTTTCTGTCCGCCTTTGCCTTTTGCCGTGGTCGGATTTTGCACATCCGCCTCGTATCATCTGGTCACCAACAGCCACCAACGGTCCATTCCTTGTCTTCCTTTTCTTCCCTTTCGAGGCGGTGAAGTCGGGTGCATCGTACTCGCTGAGGGGTGTCTCAGGCCGGGGGTCTTGTTATGTCGGTCATGCCGTGATAAACGGGAGGCTGCATGTCTGGGGAGGAGAGAGGAAGCCAGAAATAAGGAAATAGGGAGACAAAGGTATCACAAGATGGCAGCTTCATCTATTTTCTTTGTTCGCCTCTTCCTCATTCCCATTCCGCCTCTCTCCATCTCATCATCGCTCACCGACCTACGAAGTACTATCAGAATGTCTCAGTTCTCCTCAGCCTTACTCTTCCCGGTCTCTGGCCGTTGGAGATAATATCCCTGTCATTTTGCTCATCGTCTCTGTCGTACGAACGAGAGAGAGAAAGCAGGAAAGCAGGAAAGGCCTTCCTGGGGGTTGTTGGGCGCTAAGACGGTGAGAGACGAAGGGTGTGATCATAAGATGTCTCCTCAGAGGTCCAACAACTTAAATCTGGTCAATGGCAGAAACACAGCGCGACTCCTTCGTCGAGAGTCGGTCGGGCGTTGAAATGTGCGTGGCCGTCGGCTCAACGAGGGAAAGAAAACCTGCAATAATCGCCCCGAGAATCACAACAGCTTCACAGCAGCTGCGATTTTGAAAGGTCTGTTGGTCTAGTGGTATGATTCTCGCTTAGGGCGCACCCTGAGTAGCTTGCGAGAGGTCCCGTGTTCGATCCACGGACAGACCCCAACTTTTTGAAGCTTTTTTGTTAGATGCCAATCTCGTGAGAATCTTTTTGGCAGTGCCTTCCTTTTTAGGGAAACAGTGGGGCCTTTCCGCTAGTGTGCGGGACAGGTAGGATCTCTGGCCAATCAGATTACACAAATTGGTTTTAGCGTCCTCTCAATCAACTCTCTGAGCTCACATCTGGCAAGAGCCTTTGCAAGACAAGGGTCGTTGATTGACTTGGCCGTCTGTTTCGACTTTTCTTCCTCTTCCTCTGACTTGCTTCATCCTTTATTGAAATGAATGTTTGTACGACCTATCTCACAAGAAATGGGCAGATTATCGCCGCTCACATCCAACATCCCTTATCCGACACGGAGGATGAGTCGAAGGATGAACAGTGAGGAGCAGATGACACAAAAAGGGCGAATCGTGCCATCCGAGTTGGTGACATGTCTGTTGTAAAGTTCGTCTTTTGAATTCTCCGTTGATGACTCTCACCAGCACATGTTTTCCTCCTTGCCCATAATCCTTCCGACACCCTATCCCTTATCCCTCATCCGCTGGTTACCGGGTCCATGTCGGCCATTCTTTTCGATCAATCGAAAAGTTCCAACAGCACAGGTTTGTCTTTTTGTCTCCATGCTTTTTCATTTTCCCGTATCCCTACCGTCGTACAAACACGGGACTGACGGGCGTCATCAGCCTGCCCGCCGTCTGAGGACGTCACCTGTTCTCAGCACTCGTCTCCTCCGTCTGCCTTCTACCTCTCTTCGCATTGCTTGTCCATGCCCTTGTCTGCAGCCTGCAGTTTGCAGTTTTCATTCATCTTACTTGAAATGAGCATGAACATCATGTAGGGTTTTTTGTTTCTACTCTTCTTCACCCCCGAGATGTGCATATCGTCTTCCACTGCGATCCTGTGGCAGGACCAAAATAGAAAATAGAAAATCAGACAAGGACTCAGCAAAAACACATCATATCGTAACTACAAATACCGTGACAAAACACCTTGGCAAATGGATAGTAGAAGCGAGGACGTACTGTGGAAGTAATATGAGAGGACAAGAGGAACAGAAACACAGAAACGCACTCATGGGAATACGGGTGGTAGCACAGACAAGAAGGAACAGGGGCTTGGGAAGACAAGGAGAGAGGAAGCAGAGAAGAAGGGAGAAAGGGAGAGAAGGGAGAGTGAGAAGGAAGCAAAAATACGCCGTAGGCTTGTATCACGTCAAGCAGCATCGAATGTGTGGGGGGGTGGAATATAGGAGAGAGTGAGAGGATAACGACAGAACAGGAGTGATGAGAAAAGGAAAATAAAAGAGAGAAATAAAAAATAAAAAATAAGATGTGACAGAAGCACTCATGCAGCCGATGAAATGGAAGCACAAGGAACCCATGCCACCCTTGTCTTTTGCCTTTTTCTTTTTATCGTGTTTATCGTGTTTATCGTCTCTATTCTTTTCTTGTGTTGTGTCGCTGCTGCACGTTTGCTGTGCAACCTAACACTCGGTTCGGCATACGAGAATAATTGAGATTCCACGCAAGAGACGTATTTATTTTTATTCTTTTTTGTTATATTCTTCTCTGCCCTTTCGTGTGCAACAGTCCCGACCAACAAACATTGATGGGATATTCTCCGCTGGCAATTGTTGTGTTGTTGTTTTTGTGCTCTTATTTCCCATTATCTCCTTTCCTGGGTACCAACATGCAACAATTCTCACCGGTATGTTTCACAGTCTTCTTTTCTGGTCTTCTTTTTTTTTTCTATCATCTACCCTGGTTTAACTTTCATCGTCATTTTTTTTTTGTCTTTTTGCAATGCCTCTTCTTATGCACACGCCTCTTTCCTTATGTTAGGCGCACAGCACGTGTTTCTTTTTCTTTCTTTCTTACTTTCTTTTTTCCGCACTTTTGTACCTCTTGCCAAGGAGGCCTGTCAATCGACGAAGAGACGGTGAAGAAAAGGCGACAACATCAATACCCCCAAGAAAAGAGAAAACAAGAAATGCGGATGGGTTCGCAAAACAGCAAAACAGCAAACAATACGACATACAAAGGGCAACAATGGTGACTGATTATGGACCGACCTCTTTCGGCACCATCATGCGCCACCATTGTGTTTTCGTAAAAAGCCAAGGTGAGCTCTCATATTCAGACTGCTGAATGGGGGCGAGGCCGAGCAGCAAAATGTGATAACCAAACAATACATTGCGAGGTCCCGGATGGATGGCCAGGCGATTAGGCAGGCAAAGAGGGGACCAAAGGCGCCATTCATGATAACCAACGCGACGAAAAACAAAAACACAAGCCCATTGCGTCTTGTACACCGCGAAATTGATCACTGCATCCGCATCGACGGTCTAGGGCAGGGGGAACAAATCTTGACCGGAATGTCACCTTACTGTGACCGTGATTTCTGCCCGTGCGAGATGGTAGTGATGCGTGATCATTTCGGTTATGCAAGACCAGGTGTACAGCGTACAAAAGTAGGAGGGATAAAAAAGAGGGATCAAAAAGAAGAGTTGGGGCCATCTCGAGAAGCCATGCAAGGCGACGAATGACCCGATTGTGGTCGTGTCTGTCTTGATTCTTGCGGATGGTCTGTTGTTTGTCGACATGTTGAACCTGACCCTGGACACCGACTGTGCCACAAGACCAGTGCCGAGGTGGAGAATCCCAGACATCGTGAGATTGACGGACAATTGGTGATTGTCTTTGCAAGTACCTCTGACAAAAAGGTACTTTGAGGGAAAGCGTATCGGGGACGATGTTGTTTGCACGCCCCTAGCACACGATACTGCTTATTGTGGAAGAGATATATGATATCCAGACAAAAGAAAGAAATCATAAACCGAACAGACTCGTGGTCAAACACCGAAACAACCGCAATGGGCAACTGGAGTCGGAAAGGACGACAATGGATACAGTCTTGTTTCCAAAAAGAAAACAAGAAAAAAAAAACTCTGCTTACAAACCATCATGATAGCTCATACAAAACGAAAGAAAAGGGCGTGTGCATAGACCTGGATGCGTGCGCGGTGAACAAAAGAGGTGTGTTGATGGCTGCTAGAATCTTGAATAAGGGAAGGAAGCAAGAACGATGCGACGATACGCCTGCGACGATACGCCGATACGACAATACACCTTCACGACGGCATCAAAACCGCCGTATTGGGCCACTGGCCACTGGCTGCCGGAGAGAAGCTTTCTCTTTCTCCTGCCCTCACTCGAAAAGGCGGAGGGACTCTCAAGCGACGAGTCTGGTTCGCACACCCACTCGAGCCCGCGCAATGTCCCGTTTCGTCCTCGTCAGGCTTCTCTGACCGCCGTCGTGGTCTTCTTTTTCGTTTCTTTCCCATTGTCCTCCTTCCGCTTTGGCACTCTCATAAAAGCCACAGTATCCCGTCGGTGCAGCCTTGCTTTCTATCGCATATCATATTTCTGGTTTCACCTTAATGCTCGGATGACCTTGGCTCTCTCGTCCCCATGAGGCTGATCATATGTGGAGGGAGGGGTGTAGATATCAGTACCAAAGGTGTATTTGTCAGGGACATTAGAAGGGATACCAGAACGACAACACCTTACCAGCACGAAGCGATGGTCTGAAGACGAGCGTGGGGAAGAGGGAGTCCTAGCCGAGGCGCCATGCGAGGACCATGAAACGGGGATCATTCGTGGGGAGAGAAGCTCTTGGGGAAGCTGGTGGACAGGCCCATTTTGTTGTCACTCCTGTTGCTTGCCTTGTTAATCTTGAACAGGAAATGTGGTCGGCCACGCGTGCCCGCTTGGGCGGCGCAACGGGAAACGCCAAGCTTTGTCTTGTCTTGTCTTTTGTCTTTTGTTTTTGTTTTGTTTTTATTTTTGTTTTATTGTTGAGTGCACGCGCGTGTGTGTGTGCAACCTCAGAGCCAGTGCGGGTAGGCAACAATAAGCGTGAGACACTTGAGGATAAGCGAGGACGCGTGTGTATGTGTGCATGCTTGGGGGCTGAATAATGTTGTGTTGTCGTTGGAGCTGTTGGTTTTGTTGGTTTTGTTGGTTCTGTTGGTTCTTCTGTTGATGTCCATGGAAGCAAGGCAACGGTAAATGTTGCCCAGAAACGTTTCCAAGAGCTGAAGAGCTGGCATCCTGCGGAGGTGTAATACCACTGCACATGGCTTGCGAATGGGGATAGAATCTGCCATCACCGAAAACGAAATGGCATAAGCTCGCGGTTCGCACTCGCGAATCGCCCTTGCCTTGTTGTCGAGATGTCCTCTCTTGGACTGTCTTCTACTGAAAATCTGAGCTATCCTCTGATCCCAAGAAGGATTCCAAGTGGATGATCATATGACTGTCAAATTAAAAATTCCAGGCGTCGGGGTTCACGCAAGTTGACGGAAAAGAGACTGTTGGTGGTGGTGGTGGTGGTGTTGATAATGATGTGGTCCAGCAGGCGAGACGACTGTGTACAGCCTTCCAGGCAGGCAATTCCCAATTCCATCCAAGGAGACACCGAGGTTGGGGAGGCTATATCTGCCTTCCAGGTAGCACAAAAGTATACCAAGCAGAACAAATGGGAGAAGATGGCAGCAAGGAGGGCAGAGGTTGCATGCACGCCCCTGGCTCTTCCACGTTTGTATTCAACACCGAGATGCATGCACTTCTTGGTGGAGTGGAGAGCTCTGGTGTGAGCTTCTCTACTCTGCCTTTCTCGTACCTGCTCTTCTGGCCTTCCGCCCTTCCACTGCGTGCTGCATTCCCAAAGTGTCTGTTCCTCAAAGGATGGTTCTTGAAAATTGAAGAGAGAGGACGGCCATGGTAGGAATAGGATCTGAGGGGAGAAAGCGCAGTGCACGTCGCAGGGCAGAGCGGCCGCAAAGCTGCCAATACGGCAATGCATGGGAGCTCAAACGAGGCGCGCCGATGTCAAGTCCAAGTGACCATCGGAGCCAGCTGAAGTAGAGAAACTCAAAACTCAACGTTGGCCTCGTAACTGCGAAGGGGAAATGTGGAAGTGAGGAAGAGAGCAAGGCATAGCGTGCCTTTTAAAACCTTGGGGGCGTTGCTTTGCACCAATATTTCTTCGATTTCGCGTCTGTTGATCCGAGTTTGTCGTATATTGCAGCATTTGAGGTGTTTTAATTTTGATCGATGGCGAGTACGAGTCACGCAGCATCAATCTAAATGGCCAACTTTGATGAGACTGGTGACCGTGTGCTGGCACTTACTCGCAAGCCTCTCCAATTTTGTCGACCATACAGCTTCCCTTTTATCCCGGCATCCCGTCATCCTGTCATCGCGTCAACTTCTCCAGTCAAACCGTCTTGAGTCACGTTACTGACTTTCTCTGCCCGATCAACACCATCACAGCAATCCTCATCTGAGTTCCTCAGCGATTTCTCTGTTCCCAGGCCGTGATATGCCGTCGGGCAGAGATGGGAAAATGGGAAGATGGGATGTAGATAGGGCTGGCAGGAGGATGAAGGCATGGCCATCACATCACATCACCCGCTCTTGGTCGATGCTCTCGATGAACAGTTCACTGGAGACACCAGCAGCTTGGTATGTCTCGCCTGATTTCGCGTGGCCTGCCGATGCGTTGTTCCTCGGCAGCTGTGGGCTGTGTGCCTCATTTGTGGTTGTGGCCAGAGACGCAGAGACGCAGAGAACATCCATATTGGGTCTACCTCCTGCAGTCGGCCCACCTGTCCAAATAGGAAATAGTCTTATTGAGCAGCTTCGACCGGCCTCACGTAGGATGGAGTGTGGATGATAAACGAGCAAAAAAGGGCCAAACAGAGCGTCCAAGGCGCCGAAAGTGATGTATCATTATCTGCACCTCATGGAGCTCTGTGGCCTTTCTCATAGGGTGCCGTCTGTGTCCCTCTTTCTGCAGCTCCCTTTTCTTCCCCTCGTAACACCGTCGCCAAGTTGCCAGCGCAGCAATCGACCTTTCCTTACGTACGTCGTACTTGTGCGTTAAGTAGAGTGGTGCTCGTATATTGGGAGGGCTGTTGGCAATATCTCGGTCTTTGCTCTCGTACTCCGTATTTCGCGCTGGGAATTTCCATTCTTGGAAGACTGTTGCCTCAAGTGATCATGCATCGTGGAGAAATGACACAAAACGACCCAGCTGTCTGCACCGCCGAGAACACGAAGTTCACCCACAACACAAATATTCGGACAAGAAAAAGAAGCCACAGGCATGGAACTTGTGCTCGGAGGATTTTGGTTTTGTCGCCTTGTTTGTTTCGAGTAGAGAGTTAGTTGAGTGAGTACTGGTAGAGTACTGGTAGAGTATTGACACATAAGAACAAGAACCAACAGAATCAGACGCAATCCAACACAACCCCACGACAAGGATTGTCCAAGTCGCGAGAAACTCCGCCCTTTCCGCCGCCGAACGAGAGCAATACCGAGCTACTGATTAGACAGACGGCTTCCAACGGCAGTAGGCTCGGTGCGAGGCGGAGCTTGAAAAGGCGGGATCGGCGGCGTCCGTCGGGCCACTGATGCGACTCTGACATGGCACAAGGCTTAGTCGTAGGGACCAGACAAGACCAGAAAAAGCCAGAAAAAGGCTAGATAATGTGACGATTCCGCAAGACGTGTCGATGCACGTTGAAAAACGCGATTGCTGGTGCTGCAGAGGTTGCAGGTGTTGGGGTGAGATAGATTTGAAAGAGGGGTAATACATGCACGCCGTGCAAGACCAAAAGGCATGGAAATGGGAAAAGAAAAGGCATTGGCGGCATTGGAAATTGCAAATTGGAATTGAACATTGAAAACCAGAGCCAGACAACCAAATGCAACAGCACACGGTTTGATAGAGGCAACACCCTGCAGGAGTCCCAAAACGGAGACCAGAGTGCATCGGGGGTGTGTCTTGCAGTACAGCATTCACCCAAACTCCAGCACATTGTCCGTATTCGAGCTGAGGATCAAGAGGCAGCCACCCAGAAAAACGGTAGAGCAGGCATATCGCGTAGCATTGTTCTCCTCGCTTGGGTTGGCTGAGTTGACGCGCGTGACCATTTTCCCAGCAGTTGACAAAGATTGTGAAAAGCAATCATACACCTGGCTGCTCCTCCGCCAGCCTTCTTGTCCAGCCTCGATAAATGCGACGTGCGGCACCGCAATTTATGGGAGTTGCAGCCACCATGAAGGGTTGCCAGAACAAATGGTATGAGACGCGAGCTGGGCGGCCGGACAGCTGGTTCTTTGTGTCGTATTCAAACTCGTACCTCTTGGGCATGCAGCCAAGCACATTCCGGGGCGCTCAGCGTGGCCTCCGCTTCGCTTTGGACGTGCGATCTGAAGAGCCTCGCAGGTGTACGTCGTACTGCCGCATCCTCCCTGCCCATAACTCAATTGACGGGCAAAAAGGGCAAAAAGGGCACAAAGGGCAAAAGGAGCATAAGTGGTGAGCCAGAGCACACACACTTTTCATCCTCTTTCCTTTCCCCTCACTCTGACCACCTTGAATGTCTGTTTCTCCTCTTCATCGATATTTGTAAATGTAAATGGCCGTCTTGATGTTTCTTGTAACGGGCCAAATGTTCCGTCGTGTGGCTGGTCCGTGTAGGCGTCCAAAAGATGCAAGTTGGCGGCGTAAACCATGCAGATGCAACTCTGCAGAATGTCTTCTAAGCCTCCAAAGCCTCCAAAGCCTCCAAGGCAACAGAGCGCCGGCCGCCCTCTACGAACGAGGCCGGCACAGCCGAGCTCAAGCGGGGCCGAGTCGAATCCCGACATTGCACATTGCCCGATGCAAGCACCTTTCTTGGCTAGGGCAGGTTGTGAATTGCGTTATGCCTTGAGCAGTCCGCTTCATACGAGTGCAGGAAGATGGCGCATGTCATTCTTTGCCGTTTTTTGTCTCTCCATTTGCTTGCGTGATTATAGCTCATGTGGGAAGTGTCATTGAGTGATATCTTACACCCGGCATACAATGCCAATGGGCCTGGGCCGAGTGCTCCGGGCTCATGGCGCTGCAGAGTACAATGATGCTATGCTGATATCAGTCATTGATAATGAACAATAAGTTGATCATGCCTTTGTGCACGAATAAAGGCAACTCACAAGTATTGATAACTGAGCAAAGGAGCTACAAGCCTGCTATGCCTACTATGCCTGCTTGAGTAGCTGCCCTGGGAGGGGTGGGCCTTGGCATGGCCTGTGGGTTTTTGGTGCTGTCGGTTGTGGTGTGAAGCCGCATCTGTATATGCATGTTGGTTGATAGGGCAGGCAACGAGGGATTCTGGAAAGGTTCGAAAGAGGAAGGGCAGGCGAGAGAGGTGTGAGATACGAGTCTGACGTGCATCTGCCCTGCCTTCTTTCCGTCTTTTCTCTGTTGGTCCTATGTTCATCCACAAGGCGTAGGTTTTTGGTAACTCTGGGTTAGCATCATTTTCTGGGAATTCTCAGCATTTTCAGCATCCCAGCATCCTAACATCCCAACATCCGAGCCTCTCAGTTCCTCAAAGCCAGTTTGCGGCGCGGTGCTGATAGCATGACGTGGCAAGGCCGGGAAGTTGATGTGCGGCAGTCTCACCATGGACATCGTGTCTTGTCCTCTTGTGTCTTCTGTGTTTCCCGTGTCCTCTGTTTCTCCTGCTTTGTTGTTTTTCTGCCCTTTTGTCCCGTTTGTCCCGTTTGTCCCGTTTGTCCCTTTTGGCTCTTCGGTGGTTTTGTTCTCCTATTTTCCCCTGTATGGTGTATTCATACTCCGTATGTAGTAGGCGCACAATGTTCTTGGCCTGACGTTCTGGAAGACAGAGAAGGATTGGAGAGGCTTGGTTGGGAGGGCACAGCGCGCGAAAAGTACCGCCGCCATATCGAGAGGAGAGCGTGGCTGGCCGTTTCAACAAACCAGCAAGGTATGTCTCTCAAAACCCATGCGACCATTGCCTGCCGCGGTTCCGTTGTCATGGCGCCGGGCGATTTGTTCTCGTCTTTTGGTTCAGGCATTTCTGGGGCAGCTCGTTCAGTTGTTAGTGCCGTGATCCTAGCATCAAAGCTCCAAGTTCCCAGTAAAAGCCCCCCAAACCGAAATAGGAGACCAAAGACCAAGGTGAACAGCCCCGAATTGATCCATACCCTGGAAGAAACAGTCGGTTTTGGCCGAACGCCCTGCAATATCAAATTGTTCCGAACGAGCTGAGTTGGTCTGCACAGACGAGATGCGAAAATGCCTGTGCTTGTCTGCCAAGGTGCGCCTGGGCAGGTTTGGTGATAGCTGGGATCTGGCATGTTGACTTTTGGGCCATTGGCGATGCAAAACGGAGGGCGGAATTTGGACGAAGGAAGATGTCGAAAAGGGCTAAAAACAGGGCTGGTCTATTCAACTACAAAGCTTTGTTGTTCTTGCCTACTAAGTATTCCAAGGTTCAAGCTCAATCGTTCCTTCCCAACGCCTGTATCCTGGGATGCTCTTTCCTTGTTGAAATGTGCTGGGTAGTTCCATCCCTGGCCAACTTGCCTGGTATTAGTGAGCCCCTGTTTGTTCCTTCCCCTGTAAACTTACAAAATGTGCTGTGCGCAATCGGACCCAGGTTTTGGCAATCCCAGCAGATCGCTCCGTGGGGAAAGAACGAATGATGTGCAGGTGCGTTTCAGATCAGGGGCAAGGGGACGGCTGTAAGGGAAAGAAGTATGTCGAACGTCGCAAAGAAGGGGTGAACTGCGAAGTGCGAGAAGGGCGAGATGGTGGCCAAAAAGGGCAAGAGCAAAGAAGACAAGAGAACGGCAGAACATCATGCGAACGCACACAGCCCAGCATTGTTCAACATTTTTTCCATTCCACCCTCAAAAGGCCTTGTCCTTGTCCGTCGCATCCGGCATTGACGTCCGTTGAACCCAAGATTTCAAGGAGCGCAAAATGGATACATCGGCGCATAGGCGATGTCGAGTAGCTTTCAAGGCGAAATCTTGGCAAAGAAATATCAAAACAACTAAAATCAAAAGACGCGCCGGGACACGTAAGTCACGGACGTGGTCACAGTGTTGTTTTGGAGGGATGTTTTATCTCCATTAGTTCCTTTGTTTTTACGTCGTGTTTTCATTGTTATCAGGGCCAGGCACCAAAGGGATGGTATCCGGCTATCAAGGCCGTGAGTCAGGACCAAACGCGTGGTTTAATGACGACGTCCAGGAACGAGCCGATCTGTCCGTTTTCTTTTTCACTAACACGAGTCAAAAGCCATCAAACGCCAAAATGCCAAAACGGTAGATCTGAAAAAAAAAAAAAAAAAAAAAAAAAAAAAAAAAAAAAAAAAAAAAAAAAAAAAAAAAAAAAAAAAAAAAAAAAAA